>PITA01022378.1:5156-30581 GCA_004023965.1 Spilogale gracilis | reverse complement strand
CACCCAAGGGATTCCCAGTGACTGTTTCTTTTGTTTTGTTTTAAGGTTTTATTTATTTGGCAGAGAGAAACACAGGCAGAGAGGAAACACAAGCAGGGGGAGTGAGAGAGGGGAGAAGCAGGCTTCCCACCGAGCAGGGAGCCCAATGTGGGACTCGATCCTGGGTCTCTGGGATCATGACCTGAGCCGAAGACAGTCGCTCAATCAACTGAGCCACCCAGGCGCCCCCCCCCCCCCGTGACTGTTTTTTATCAGACTGTGAGCTCCAGGAGAGAATGTGTCTCATTTACTTTTGGGTCCCAGTGCCTATCAGGGGGCTCTACTGGATTTTGGAACAGATTTTGCTTTATTCTCCCAAATACATAACCATTTTATAAGCACTACACATTTTTTGGATAAACAGTGTTGTTCAGAGTCTTGACAGAATAGCTATTAATGCCCAAGGTCAACAAATTAGGTTCACTTTGATCCACAGTTCCTGGATATTTCATAACTAATTGAACTTGGAGTCATGTTTTGAGATGGATTCTTTCTATTAGACCTTTTCTATACAATTAAAATAAAACAGAAGGCTTAGGTATAATTTTTTTTGTCTTTCTTGGGAGTAAAGAAACTCCCTCAATCAGTTGGAAAAGACAAGTTCTTCCTTTCTCTGGCAAATAGAAAATTACTTTTCCCTTAAAGCTTTTCTCTCCACATAAGTTGAAAACCCATTAGTAAATTAAGCTTAGCTGGGTACATTCATTGATATTTGATCCTTGGAACCTCTTAAGGAAAATCAATGTGTGGCTTTTCAGTTAATTAACATAATGTTAATAGAATGTATAATACTAGCGGAGCTGAAATGCTCATACTTAATGTTCTGCTCAGCCCGAGGGAGTCCAAAGGGTAGATCGATATTTTTCAGAAGACAGTTTATCTGGGCTCCTCAAGAGAAGACAAGCACAGGACTACTCTGAGGTAAAAATTGTACCTGTGCACCTGTGCCTGGTGGGTATTGCCACGGCAGAAAGACAGGCTAGAATAAAGCTAGAAAGGTAAAGTATTCAAATTCTGTCCACGTGAGGGCAATTAGTGGCAGCCATTGAACCTGACCCGAATAGCAGATCAAATTCAACCCTCTGAGACATGGAGCTGGAAGAGGGGCAGGAGGAGGAAGCATGGGCTATTAACTACCTCTGGGTTTCTATGGTTAGGGGTGTAACCATAAAAAAATAGTCTCCTCCCTTCCTTGCTCCCCTCAAAATGTTTACTTGTGGTAAAATACGCACAACAGAGTTCACCATTTTAACTACTCGGTAGTATAAAGTGCATTCTCATTATGGTGTATCCATTACTGCTGTCCATCTCCAGAACTCTGCTCTGTAAAACCGAGATTCTCAAACAGTACCTCTCCTCTCCATTCCCTCCTCTCTGCTGGCCCCTGGCAGCCGTCTCTCTCCCTTCTGTCTCTGTGCATTTGACTGCTCTCAGTTCCTCATAGAGTGGAATCATGGTACTTGTCCTTTCGTGAGTGGTTCGTTTCACTCAGCAGAATGTCCTCAAGGTTTATCCATGTTGTAAAGCTTTCAGAATTGCCATCCTTTTTAAGGCTAAAAAACACTCCGCTATATGGATACACCGCATTTGGTTTATCTAGTCAATGGATGCTTGGATTAATTCTATTTTTCAGCTGTTGTGAATAATGCCGCTATGAACATGGTTGTACAAACATTTCTTTGAGTCTCTGTTTCCATCTCTTTGGGGTATACACCTAGAAATGGAATTGCTGAATCCTATGGCAATTTTAGTTTTAATTTTTGAGCAACTGTCATACTTTTTTCCATAGTAGCTGTACCACGGTGCACACATGTTCTGATTTCTCCACATCCCACCAACACTTGTCCCCTTGTTCTTCCCTTCCCTGTTCTTTTTCTATCTCCCTTTCTTTTTTCTTTCTCTTTCTTCTTTCTATCCTTCCCTCCTTCCCTCCATCCCTCCTGCCCTCCTTCCTTCCCTCCTTCCCTCCATCCCTCCTTCCCTCCTTCCCTCCATCCCTCCTGCCCTCCTTCCTTCCCTCCTTCACTCCTTCCTCCCTCCCTCCATCCCTCTTTCCCTCCTTCCCTCCATCCCTCTATCCCTCCTTCCTTCCCTCCTTCCCTCCTTCCTCCCTCCCTTCCTCCCCCCTTCCTTCCCTCCTTCCCTCCATCCCTCCTTCCCTCCTTCCCTCCCTCCATTCCTTCCTCCCTCTTTTCCTCCACCCCTTCTTCCCTTCTTCCTCCCTCCCTCCTTCCTCCCTTCCTTCTTTTACTTCCTTTATATAGTAACCATCCTAAGAAGTGTGAGGTGCTATCATGCTGTGGTTTTGATTTGCATTTCTCTGTGGATCATCTTTTAGTATGCCTGTCAGCCTTTTGTATGTCTTCTTCAGAGTAAACCTATCCAAACTTGGTGGGAAGTGTTAAGTCAGGTTGTTTGTGTTTTGTTGGTAAGTCCTTCCCGCTACTGAAGATGTGGCACTCTGTAGGACTCTGGTTCTTTCTCCAGCCAGTCTTGGTCAAGCCAATTCTAGTATGTTTGGGAGCAGCGACTTTGCAGTCATGACCCTCTCTGCCCTCAGGAGTTAAGAGGGGCTCAGGAGACGCTGGGAGGACACCAGGAGTTGTGGTGCAGAGGGGATGCCTTAAGGTCTACTCCTACTTTAGGCAGACACGCCTTATTTTTCCCTGGCTTATCTATCAGAACTTCCACCTAAGACAGCATTTAATGTTTCCCTGCTGGAAAAAAGTTTCCAAAATAGTTGTTACGGTGATAAGGTTGGCCTCGATTGCCTTTCTTCATGCAGCCTGTTTGAAAACAAGATCAGCTGTGCTGTACTTTGAATTGATTTCTCTGAAGTGAGTTGAGGGGAAGCATCATTCAGCTGACTTCCACGGATAATTGTGAGATGTCCAGTAGGTACCAGACCCTGCCCTGATCTTACCAAGTTGCTCACAGGTAAACAGAATGGCTGCTCTGGGGGTGGAATCGCCCACCTTGGAAATACCAGGGGAATGGGGCTCAGGGCTGGAAGGTGATCCTAGCCTCGTGTGTCTGACTGGACCTGACCAGGCACAGTTCTCTGGGGACTCTCTAGTCTATGCCCAACTCCTAAATTCACCAGGGCACTCAGCGAAGGGCAGAGGCTCATCCCAGACACTGCCAGCTGACCATTTTCTCTCTCCTTTCCCTGTCCCCCAGACCCTTTCTCTCTCCCACACCCCACAACTTTCCTTCCCCCCTCTCATCTCCAAATCTCAGGCCCCATCCTCCGTGACTAGTGTTCTCATTCACCTTCTGCTTATCTCCTCTTCGGCAGGAAAGTGCTTCCGAGGCTGACAGCCTAATCTCTCCACGGATCCCATGTTTCTGAATTCATCATTCCGCCCCCTCAGGCTGCTGCCCAGCTGAGCAGGCGGAGGGAAGAGGAGGCTGGACCTGATCAGAAAGGAAAAAAAGAAAAGCAAAGGGAAAAGAAAAAGGGTGGAGGAGTCATCCAGGCACAGGGAATGAGGCTGTGGGTGTCCCAGATGGCCCCTGCGGTTCTGACAGAGGCTGCCCCTTCCGTCTCCTTGACCAAAGCCGAGCTGCCCTTGACTCTCTCATCCCTAAAATCTGCCCCTTTCTGGCCACATGTGGAGCAAGGCCACTCACAGAGTGCGCTTTCTGCATTGCTATCCTGATATTAGCTGTAAATCATTTTTCCTTTTTTTGTTATATATATATTTTAAAATCTACTTATTTTTTAATTGGGAGACTATAGGGTTCATCACCTAGGGGAGAGGGCAGGAAACTCCACTGCAAAGAAAGAAAACTACCTCAAACCATAGACTGATGACATAACATGAGGCCGTTAAAGCACATGATGCTACAATAGATTTCCTTTAAACATACATTTTTTATTTCTATTCTTCTCCAGAGAATGAGCTCCTTAAGTCCAGCCCTGCCCCTGTACCAGAGGACATAGGCTCTGCTCCACTTCACACTTACAAGGCCTTTGAACATTTCCAGAACATTCTCCTTCTGTTTTCTCTTTCACAGGCATGCACACATTCTGCCTCTATGCCCCTTTCCCTTCCAGATCTGGCTGATGGACTGGACCTTTTTTTTTCTCCTTTTCTGTTTCGGCTCCTCTGAAGATGCCCTGGTGTAAGGGAAGGGTGCTTCTAGCCCACTATTGAAGTGTGAGGAGTGCCCTTTGGGGAAATGAAACTCAGGCCATGTGTCCACTCTCTGGAAAGGGGGGATTATGATAAAGTCGGAGAATCTGTCACCGTTACTGAACTAGCGCATCCTAGAAGGAAGGAATAGTCATTCGTGCGCGTGTTCTCACTCCTCTCTCCCACCCTAACGTACATCATGTAATAAAATCTATTTCTGGAGCAGATAGGAGAAAATCGTGTGGTTCGGGGTGGCAAGCAAAGCGGGTAAAATGTTGAAATTAGGCCCAGACCTTTTGCTCTCCCTTTTTAAAACTACCTCTCAGGGCAGCGACGTATTTCTGGTTCTAAGTCAATTCCTGGCGCTCCCAAAACTTTTACTTCCTGAAGATATTGACCTCTGCTATGTTAAGTGGTGTTGTTCCTTGACAACACAAAGCACCGATTTAGAACACTGGGGTTTGGGGATTTTTCACTTTTTCTCATGGCCACAGACGGTTCCCTTATGATTCACAGGAGGCCCATGGAAGAGCTCGCGTGCAAATGCCGTGATCAGACTGAATGGCTGTCTCTTAGCTGCAGGTGGACGGGTTGCAATTTTTAGTCCGCTTCATTCCTGGGAAGAAGTGATAGTGAAGCAATCTTTGGTCAGAGGAATGGTTGTCAAATGTACAGAATGGGTCAAAAGTTAATAAACCTGTACTTGACCAATGGCTCGCCAAACCCACTCAAAAGTATTTACTCAAGAGAAACAAAAACATATATCTGCAAAAATACTTTGATAACAATGTCTGTGGCATGGGGCACCTGGGTGGCTCCATCGTTAAGTGTCTGCCTTCGGCTCAGGTCATGATTCTAGGGTCCTGGGATCGAGTCCCGCATCGGGGTCTGTGGTCGGCAAGCCTGCTTCTCCCTCTCCCTCTGCCTGCCATTCCCCCTTCTGTGATCTCTCTCTGTGTCAAACAAATAAATAAAATCTTTAAAAAAAAGAAAAAGAAAAAAAAAGAGAATGTCCATGGGAGCTTTATTCATAATAGCCCAAGACTGGAGATGTCCAAATGTGCATCAGTGGGAAAAAATGAATAAGCAAATTATGGAACATTTGTAGAATGAAATACCACTCATCAATAAAAAGGAATAAACTATAGATATATTAAATAGCACGAATAACTCTTACAGAAATCATATGTGAAAGACACCAAACACAAAATAGTATATGTTCTACTTAGGAATCTTTATGCAAGGTTCCTAAGCAGGCAAAGCTAATCATTGGTGATAAAAATCAGAAAAGAGGGACACCTGGGTGGCTCAGTCTTCAGCTCAGGTCATGATCCCAGGGTCCTGGGATTAAGTCCCTAACTGGGCTCCTTGCTCAGCAGGGAGCCTACTTCTCCCTCTGCCTGCTGCTCCCCCTGCTTGTGCTCCCACTCTCTGACAAATAAATAAATAAAATCATTTTTAAACAATCTGAAGACAGTTGCCTTAGGGGGACTAGAGAATAGGGGTCAACTAAGAGGAAGTATCAGGAACTTTCTAGGGCAATGGAGCTCTTCCCAGTCTTGGAATTCAGGTAACATGGGATTTATATTTGTCAAAACTCGCTATGCATTTTAAGGAATATAAATTTTAACTCAAAATGAAAAAGCACTATGAACAAATATCTTTATAAAATATGTAGCCAGTGGGGGGGCAGTGTCTCACAACTGGGGCTCTTTTATCAGCCCTGGTGCATCAGCTATGATTTTCAAACCTGGCCACGTGTTAACTACTTACTGGGGACCTTGTATTCCGCAGGTGCCTGGGGCTGACTTACCCTCAGGAATTCCCAACTCTGGGGGTGGTCTTGGAATCTCCATTTCAGAATAAATTTGAGAGCTGCTGCTTTTTAAAAAAAAATGTTTTTATTCTTTTATTTTTTAAAGACTTTATTTATTTGACAGACAAAAACAGAGCTAGAGAGGGAACACGAGCAGGGTGAGTGAGAGAGGGAGAAGCAGGCTTCCCACTGAGCAGGGAGCCCAATGCGGGGCGTGACCTGGGCCAAAGGCAGATGCTTTAGGGTGACTGAGCCACCCTAAAATGTGCCCCTAAAAATGTTTTTTAAAAAGGTTTTACTTAGTTGAGAGAGACAGTGAGCAAGAGAAAGCATGAGCAGTGGGAGAGGCAAAGGGAGAGGGAGAAGTAGAATCCGCACTGTGCAGGAGACCTGACCCGGGCTCCATCTCAGGGCCCTGAGATCATGACCTGAATCAAAATCAAGAGTTGGATGCTTAAACCACCCAGGCACCTCTAGAATAAATTCCAAGTCTTCTTAATGTACATGTGAGGGCTTAGATCTCAGTGGACACTTCCAAAAGGCCACTACAATATTTAGTCCCAGTCATCTCTGCCACTTTTGAGTCGTGACATCAGTGAATTAAACTGTAAATGTGTTAATTCAAACACATGTATATATTTATAGAAGAAGTAGGTGTAAAATGGAAAAGAGAGGAAAGGAATTAACATATATTGAGTCTACAATGTGCCAGGGAGGGTACTAGGCATCTGACGTAGATAATTTTCATTTACATTCTCTAAGAAACGCATGTATCTTTTATTATCTGTTTTTATTTTTGTTTTTCACTGTGATTGCCATAGTCCAGGCCCTCAGCTGTTAACAGTGTTGGCTTTTAAGCTCCAGCGAAACCAACTTTCTTGCAAATCTCTTAACAGGCTGGGCTATTTCAGGGCCCTGGGCCTTCGCAGTGCCTGGGATGCGTGCCCTTTCATCTGCCAGACGTCCTTCTCACCTTTAGGGCCGAGCTGACGTATCCCACATTACACACAGTCCTTCCTGACCCTTCCCTTACTCTGTTGGCAGGATTTTACTCTTCTTCACGTAGAAGTGGTATCAGCAGTCCTAGGATTTGCACCAAAGTGTGTTCTGGAATTCTCTTACATGAATCAGAGACACTCCTTGGTGGCTGATTTAATGCTAAATGCACTGAAGTGATGAAAACACTGCAAATAAATCTGTGGCGGTCAAATGTAGGTTTGCACTCCACTAATTTCTACTTTTAGTATGGCATTTATCGCATGGAATTATAATTTTAATGTACATTTCTCTCTCACTGAGTAGACAAAGATCTCCGTGAAGGCAGAACCATGTCTTCTTTGACTTTGAAATTCCCCAACCTTGCAAATACAGTGCCCACTAAATTACTGTTGAATAAATGTATGGGTGTGGGAATGCAGACCCTGTGTCTCCTTACATCCAGCCTGTACCCAGGTAAACCGTGAGTTTTCAGTGACCACCCACTGACCTCAAGATAAATGGAAACCCTCGAAATGGATTTCAAGAGTTCCCATAATTATCATCTGCCCTACCTCAGCTCTAGCTCTAATTAATCTTTTTTAAAAGATTTTATTTATTTGACAGAGAGAAACGCAGCTAGGTAGAGAGGGAACACGAGCAGGGGGAGTGAGAGAGGGAGAAGCAGGCTTCCCGCTGAGCAGGGAGCCCGATGTGGGACTCTATCCCGGGTCTCCAGGATCATGACCTGAGCTGAAGGCAGTTGCTTAACCAACTGAGCCACCCAGGCACCCCTCTAATTAATCTTATAGGCTAATAATTACTACCTTAAATCCCCTGGCTGATACATATCGACCCATTTCTTGAACATCATACACTCATTTTTTTCCCTGCACATCCTTGATTAAATTGCCCTATACTCCATGACATAATGGAAAGATCATACTTTGTCCAAAGAGCTGATCATGAGATTCATACTCATGTTAGCTATGTGATTTTGGTCAAATGACTTACCATCTCTGAGGCTTGGGTGTTTTCTCATTTATGAAATGGGATAACATCTGAAATAACACATAACCACTTGGACGTGGTGCAAATTTTATTACATATTATTATAGCTGCACATGGAACTGTACAAATAATATTATTATTATTATTATCCTGTAGATCCTTCCATATGAAGCTTTAAGGCCCAAATGATCTTTGAAGGTAGGAGAGCTGATGTTGTTTTCTGAATTATCTGAACCACTAATCACACACTTCATCATATACTATGACAGTTGTTATTCAGCTATGTCGTGTGTGTGTGGTCTTTCTCCCAGATTGGGAGCCTCTCCAGGGCAAGGTCAGGGAACTTGTGTTACTCTGGGTCACCCTTCTTTTTAATGCCCTGATCACTTGGCAGAGGATACCGTATTAAAATGTAGTAATATAATCTATTAAATGCATTAATATTAAATTGTCTTACATAAGGAGAATGGAAAACAGATTTAGAATCAGGGGGTTTTAGAGTGATACCTCCTAAAACCTCACTTAACCTCTCTTTCTATGGAAACTGTGACCTATGTATGTTATGTGCCTTTCTTGTAGTCACAGCTGATGATAATTGATGCTAACAATTTCTGAGACTATCTCCAGCACTATGCCAAGTAATTTATCTTTTTTAAAGATTTATTTATTTATAGAGAGCAGTATAGAGCAGGGGAAGGGGCAGAGGGGGAGAGAGAGAGAATCCTAAAGGATTCCCTGTTGAGTGTGGAGTCTCACGTGGGCCTCGATCTCACCACCCTGAGATCAGAACCAGAACTGAAATGGAGAGTCAGCTGCTCAAACGACTGAGCCACCCAGGCACCCGTATGGCGAGTAATTTAAGTGGATGATGTACTTTAATGATATTGGAGTATTTATGATCCTCACTATAAGGATGGAAAAACTGATGCTTAGAAGCTAGGACTCAAACCCAGGGACCCTTTGCTGGAGCTCCCCCTCTTACATCTGCACTTGGCATTGACGTCTCTTAATTCTCACACTAGTGCCCTTCCTGCTCCAGGGGCAACCCTTATCTTCTTTCTGGGGCAGTGTGCAGTGGTTCTTCATGTGGCCCCAGACCAGCAGCTGTAGCAGCATCTGGGAACCTGTTAGAAATGCAGATTCTTGGGTCCCACCCAGCCCTGCTGAAATAGACCCTTGGAGGGTGGGAGGGGGAGTCCAAAAATCTTATCCCCAGTGATCCTGATGCACCTCTCATATGTGAGAACCACAGCTTTTGGGCAAATATTGTACTTGTTTTTGGGCTTCTTATATTTCTCATCCTGTTGCTTAATAGATTTTTATATAATAAGATATTTATATAATGAGGGTGATAGAGCCTACCTCTCTCCATCGATATTCAATGATTTCTGTGTGAGGAAAGGAAATGCCACCTCAGGCAAAGAGAACTAACCTGAAATCTGCTGCCATACATTTATAATGTGAAGAAACTTATTTAGTGTTGTTACTTTACTTGTTTTTACATTTATTTTTATATTTTCACTTAACACAATTATAAGAAACAATTTGAATTTTCTCTGCACAGTGATTGGAATTTTTAACAAAAGTTGTATCTTCCCAAGGTCCTTCCAGAAATTCTGGATTTTGCTTGGAATCCTTAACAGGACTTCAAATCATTTAAAGACAGAGCAAAAAAATTTTTTAATTAAAATTCAGGCCTGATATCATCATGAATATGATATAAACAATATGTAATAATTTGGGAAGAAACCCCAACTTTGTTTTGTACATAATATTAACATATAGACTGGTAAGAAGAACAAATAACTTTAACCAATATTCATAGGCCTAGTTTACATGAAAATATCAAGAACAAAGGGTAAATAAAATATGTGACTTTTTCAGAGAAGCCTAATATCTTCAGACTCTTTAAAGTTCTTGCAGTGATTTTTTTTTTTTTTGGAATGTGGTAATGTGCAAATTTGAACTCAGGACTGTCATGAGACTTGTATGTATTGCTTGTCATTTGGTGCTTTTAATATTAAATCGGTTACCATTTGTTTACTTATAAAACATAGCTAACTGGGGCAGAAGTCTATCCTATTTTTTATGATAACTTCAGAAGGACAGATATTTAACAATTTACCACTGGCAATTTTATGCCAGTCAAAAGACTCCATCAAAAGAGCCCAGCTCCACTGGGACATGCTAAACATTTAAAATTTTCTACTTTTGGGCTCTAGAGAGTAGGAGGTTAATGACTCCATTTTCCACAATAGGAAAAATGTAAAAGAAAAAGAAAGGTAGTGATGGTTGGAATGTCACCTTCAATCTAAGTTCTATGGGTAATGAGATTTTCTTGCTTTGGGGTGAGGATGGCCACTTTTTTGAACAATCTTAAGATATTAACTCAGCAGTATTTCTGTAGAAACTGTGGAACAGCTAAACAAATTCTTAATATGTCATCATTATGCAGAGAATACCTAATGCTGTGCTTTTAAGGAATAAGGTCAATGCAAATATTGTCCTTATAGAAAAGCAATAATTACTGATGTAATGAGAAATTGATCTGGAATAATGAATATATTTTTGTCTTCTAAAAAAAGAAACCTGTTGTGATTGCCTCCCAGAGAGTGTACTTGAATTGTTTTCTGAACAGCAATCCAGGACATGGACACACAGAGAAAGAAGTGTGATAAATTGATGACTTCGGATAAATTTCAGAGAATATTAGAGTTGTAAGGGATGATAGTTATCATCTAGGTCAATCTCCCATCTAACCCCAAATCTCTTTGATATAGTCTCTGATGGAATGTTATCACGTGTTATTTGAATATCTTCCCCCAGGGATAAAAAAGCAAATGACTCTCTTCTTGGAAAGGTCCTATCCTGGGGCACCTGGGTGGCTCAGTGGGTTAAAGCCTCTGCCTTCAGCTCAGGTCATGATCTCGGGGTCCTGGGATCAAGGCTCTCTGCTCAGCAGGGAGCCTGCTTCCTCCTCTCTCTGCCTGCCTTTCTGCCTACTTGTGATCTCTCTATTTCAAATAAATATATAAAAAAATCTTTTTTAAAAAAGCTGAAACTGAACTGCATCTTGACTATGTGGCTAGGTGAGTGATATCCATTCCTCCTTCTTCTCAGTTTCACTCAGTGGCACAAGTTCTACCTCCCAGAATCCCACACAGACAGGTCTCATTGCCAGCATCTGGATTACTTCTCATTTGTGAATGTCTCTCTTTAAATGAAGTTTCCGGAGTGAACACAATTAATTCAAGTTCTCTCTGAGAGCAGAGAAACATGTGGGCAGGACTGGCCATGATCTCTTTTCTATGACATTATTTTATCATAAGGCTCATTGAGGTCTGACTTATATGCAGCATAATTCACCTCTTATACTGTCCTCTGAGTTTTGATGCGTGCATACAGCGAAGCAATCACTAGCACAATCACGGTACAGAACAGCTCTGTCCCCACCTTGTGCCCTTTGTAGCCAACCCTACACTCCCTCTTCAGCTTCTGGAAACCACTAATCCATCACCTGTTTCTACAGTTTTGTCTTGTCTTCTTCAATGACATCTTGATCACTGAAGTTAAATATTACATTAGGTACAAGGTTTTTCATCAGTATGACACAAGGTGCACGATAACCTATAAAGAATTAAAAAAAATAAAAGGATGAGGAAAAAATAAATAAGTGCAGAATAATTGGAAAAAGAAAGAAAGAATCTAGAGAGAGGAAAAAGAAAGACCAAAGGAAGAGTGTATGGGAGTGACAGAAAGTGCTTTGGATGGTGGACCAAAGGAAGAGTGTATGGGAGTGACAGAAAGTGCTTTGGATCTTTTTGAAATCTTATCTGTCACAGTGGAGAGCTGGCCCATGGCACTGGCTGGAAACTTCGGTGAGCTCACTCATTGCACTGATCCGAAACTCAAGGGAACACACAGCTGGCTGCAGAGGGAGAGGCTCAGCTCCAAAGCCACAGTGCTCAGGAATAGTGAGAATGAGGGGCTGTGTGGCCTCTATCCCAGTGGGACCACTGTCTATGGTGCTGAATATCCATCCATTGCAGTTCAGCCCATATTCATAGACCCTAACTTCGGATTCTGGTGACTTCTATCTACCTCTCCCAGAGATACAGATCTAGGTAAAGGCCAAGGTTTTGGAGAAGAGAATCCAACATGAATTTGGGAGACTGACTTTTACAGAGATACTTTCAGAAAATAAAGATAATTGTTTTGAAATAATTTTCAAATAATTGCAGTTTCTTGAAGGTTGGTGTTTTTGTTGCTGTTGTTTTGTTTTGTTTTCCCTAGCCAGTTAGGAAGACAGATTTTCTCTTCCACTCCTCCTGACCCATTTATTGTTGTGATTAGTGATTTGCACCTCAGGTTATTTTAGCGGGTACTTGCTTCCTGGGTTTACTAGTCTTTGGAAGGTCCTCATGGTTAAATGTCTTGAGATTTGTGTTCTAATCTCAGCTGTGCACCAACTAGCTGGCTAACTGCCCCATGCCTCTCAGGGCTTAGAGATAGGGTTGTGGAGCTTAGCAAATTAACATATAGGCTGTTCAGTTAAATTTGAATTTCCAATAAACAACAAAGACTTTTTTAGTTATAAGTGCATCCCATGCTGAGATAAGCTGTTGAAATATCCTGAAATATGCAAATGCTGTGAAATGTCAAGTGGTTGCCTTGTTTAAGAAGATATTCTTGACTTGTGGTTGACCCCTAGTGATTTAGGAGAACAAACAGTATGTAACCCTTGTCAAGGAGGTTACTTTTGGATTCTAAGTATTGAAGGTAGCTTCAGTCGGTGAAATCATCAGGTTGTAATGGTGCTTGTAGTTCAAGGGTGGGAGGCTGGGAAGGTGTGCACCCAAGACGGTGTCCATGTGGGTAGATGGTGAGGACACCTTTAGAGTTATTAATATTCACGCTGATGGCACTGTTCCAAATTCAGGTGAATTATATTTCCTGTGCTTTTTAAAAATGTCTTTTCTTCAATTACCTTCTTTTTTTCTGTTTGCTTATCAGCTTATTTTGCTCTCCCATTTGTGTTTTAAATCATTGTTGTTTATTTTAATTTAGGATGTCAGCCCATGAAAAATAACTTTTTTGTTCTGTGCCCTGGACACAGCATTGCATATTTTTTACTTATTTATCCATCTTTATCCTGCCTGAGGGAAAATAAGTATTTGAAATGCATTGTTGTCTCCATCTGTAAGTAGATAAGTTTAGTACTTATTTGTGATGGTGCCATTGGCTACTTTCTTACTCCTAATTTTGCTGCTGGCAATTACTGGACCAGTCTTGGCAGAATGTCTATCTACACTGTAGGTGCCTCTTCTGTCTCTCTAGGTATTTAATCATGGTAAGATGGATAAGAGTAGAATGAACAATGGAAATGGACTTTAGATTCATGATGGTTAATTCTTACCAAAAAGTAAATTTAGCTCCAACTTTTAGCTTTTTAGAAAATGACTGTATTAAAAATTTCATAAGTTCATCTGTCCATCAAAAATCTACTGAGTACCAATCAGAATAGCAGATTAATGTTAAACATGATTTCTGAGTGGCAGGAAATTTTGTTCTAGACGGAGCTGATGTCTCATACATACGTGACTGACAGGTTCATAATGGCATATTGCATTTACTCTCCCACTCCTCTTGTGTGTGGATAAAAAAAAAATCGGTTACAATGAAGGTAGTCACATTTCCGATAACTTACTGTGAACTCATTAGGTAATGGTAAGTTCTTTCAGTTAGTACTCAAGCAATATATTTTATATTGATTTTCTCTTGGCAATGTCTCTGGTTCCCTATATCGTTAGGTATTTACTAAAAGAGGTAAGTTACAAAAATGAGATTATGGCTTTCTGAGTGTGGATAACTCAGTACTTTAGTGAATAGAACCTACTGATAAGAATTAGCCTTCTGTATGTCACCTGACACTTATGGCCCACAGAACTGGACAGCATAGGTTTTGGGAAGGTCATGGCAAGAGGACTATCCCTCAAGAGAAAGTTCAATGGCAGGATAACAGAGATCTGCACTCCTCCCGCAGCTAGAGGTGAGAAAACAAGGTCAGCACAGTGTGATTAGCACAGGACAGTGGACAGAGTCTAGAGCTGAGATTCTTTTTCTTTCTTTCTTTCTTTCTTTCTTTCTTTCTTTCTTTCTTTCTTTCTCTCTTTCTTCTTTTCTTTTCTTCTTTTCTTTTCTTTTCTTTTCTTTTCTTTTCTTTTCTTTTCTTTTCTTTTCTTTCTTTTCTTTCTTTTCTTTCTTTTCCTTTTCTTTCTTACCCCTAACCGTCAAAATAACTTCAGGTCCTTAGTTTTATTTTCCTTATATAAAATGGAGAATGGAGAAATTTTGAGTTGAAGGGGATTTTAGGGACCCCACCTCAATCATCGCCTCATATCCATGAAGAGTCTAGCACCCAGATGGATTGATTGAGCTACTCGGGGAACAGGTAATCCTGGTAGAGCTGGGGGTAGGACTTGGGTCTCAGATTTTTATTAATGCTCTTGTAAATGTCATCAAAGGGCATGAGCTCAGAGGTTGGGTTTGGGTCTCGGTAGGATCATATCTGAGCCAGATGATCTTTTCAAGTTAACAGAGTCCTTGAACTCAGCTTCCTCATCAGTAAAGTGGGAATGATAACACCTACCCTATTTACCTCTCCTGGCTTTTATGGGTATCTAATGAGACAATAAAACATAAAGTTCCAAAAAAAATACTGCATTATTTATTTTTTGCCATGTAATAATCTTAGCTTAAAGAACAAACATTTATTATCTCATAGATTGTATGGATCAGGAATCCTGGCCCAGCGTAACAGGATGCTTCTGGCTCAAGGTCCTTAATAAGGTTATAATCAATCTGTCAAGCAGATGCTTGGTCTCATCTGAATGTTTGACTTGGGGGAGTGCCAGGAGAAGTCTTTTTCTAAGGTCATTATTATTAGGATTATTATCAGGATTCAGTTCCTTGCCTGTGGAGCTCTCTATAGGACTGCTCACAACATAGTGGCTAGCTTCCTTGGACCACATGAGCAAGAGTGCAAGAGAAAGTGAGCAAGATGGAAGCAAGTCTTTTTGTGACCTACTCTTGGAAGTAACATCCCGTCACCTTTGCTGTTCTCTATTAGAAGTGGGTTACTAGGCCCCACACTCAAAGAGCACTGATGACAGAGGGCACCAATACCAGGAGATGATGACCATTAGGTCCGTCTCAGAGGTTCCCACTGCAAGGATTACTCTCAGTTCTAGTTACAAGGAAAGCCTTAGATATTAGATGCATGCTTGCTTTAATGAATCAAAGGCTTTTACAGAAAGAAGGTGGTATTCATATCTACATTTATCACTATTGTTGGACTCCCTGCTCCTAAAAGAGATTCAAGGAGGCATCACACCTACTTTGCTTGTGCTCTAGTCCTCCTGCTTAGAATGCCTTCCTTTTCAGCCCTTGTGCACCTGAGAATTGCTAAATCATCTTGTGCAAATCCACCCAAATGTTCCTTCCTGGATATGTTATAGTGGTTCACCTATTATGCTTTCTAACATGAATCTGGTCATAGGACACTGTACATTTTGGAACACGGTTGCATTTTCTAGTTGTGTCACAGTTCATTGATGTGTCTTCCCAGAGGAACAGTAATAAATGATCTCGGGCAAAGAGACCCATGTCTCCCTGGTTTGTTCTATTTTGAAGACTAGACCTTCAGTGATTTGTAAAGAGTTCTTGAAACCTTGATAGTTCACCTGTTAGGGGTAGAGAAACATAGGTAAACCATTTATCAAAATGGGGGCAGAGGATCACCTGCAACCACAGTATTGGAAGGCTTTAAAAGTACAGACTCCTGGACCTTACTTTAGTCTGACTGAATGAGAATCTCTGGGGTGGATCCCAGAAATTTGTATTTTTACTCCAGGTGATTCTGATGTAGAGTTTGATAAGCCCAAGTCTGAAGGAACCCTCCAAAGCTTACGAGTGATAGCATCGACACAGTGTTCTTATTTGCCTTCATATTGGCTATGGTTTGTGATTACAGTTCTAAGACACCAATGGTCACCAAAGGCACTGTTACATATGCACTATTAAGAAAGAAAAGAGAAACCAACTCTGATTATGATGTGAAGGGTCCATAAAGATCCCTTCAACTGGAGAGATGTTAAAGTCTGAAAAAAATCTCAGAATTGAAGCAACATGACAAAATATCTTTCTTTTCTGACCTGACCGGATCTATGAGATAAACACTCCATATGCATCTTTTAGAAAAGTATCTTTTGAATTCCTGCATTCACCCACCCAGCCACTCATTCGTTCTGTATATATCACATATGGTTACTGACAGCACGGTGCTTGGCTGAGGTGATGAGTGGTAAATGAGATGTGTCTCATGGGGCTGAGCTACCGGGGAAAGACTGAAATTAAATAAACACACGAGCCAATATATACCTGCTAAGCAGGATAAATGCAATGAAGGACAAAGAGAAATCAAAGGAATTGGCAAAGGTCTGAAGATACACCTCGCTGTGGGGCTGATGGGGATAAACAAGCAGAAGACTAGACCTTCAGTGATTTGTGAAGAGTTCTTGAACTCTTTATGGGGATAAATAAGCAATTGTCTCTAAAGAGGCTGGAAGTAAGGGCAGAGGGGAGGCCATTTGGTATCAGCCAGGCTCATACCAATGACTTCTTTAGGAGTGGCACGTGAGACTGAACGCAGCAGAGACATGCATGCCCAAAGGTCTGCTCTCTCAGCATCCAGGTGACTGACGTCTGGAAAGGCTAGTTATCCACAGGTTCAACAACCAGGGACCCCACTATGCCGAGTCTTGTCTTTCTTTCTCGCATGTTCTCTGGGTTTGAATTCCCTCCTGCGCTTCCACCGCCGTGTGCCTCACTGAACTGAATTTAATACCCTGGCTCATCCGCGTCACTTTGAGATGGATTCTTTACAGTCCTTAATGTGACAGACTGGATTGATCCCCTGCCCACTACCTGCCAGCTTGCTGTGGTGTCTCCTTAAATCTCCTCGTCTCCCTCCCTCTGGCTTCCTACACTGTGCACATGAGAGGAAGAACAGTTCCCTGCAAAAGCTCGTCGATTGCACAGTGTGGAGAGGCCAGAGATAGGGTCCTGGATTCTGGAGTCCACGCTGGCCCTGATTGCCTCTTGGTGCTCATTTGACGTGATAGAATTCTGCAGCCTTGTCAGCTGCCTAAACACTCTTCAGTCTTTATTTTGGGAGACTTTCTTACAAAAATCGAATCATCCTGGGTTATCACCCGGCAGCCTAAAACAAATGAAATTGTAAAAATGTTTATCGCCCAGCAGTGATTTGAATATGCCCCCTCCCCCAAACCCATTACAAAAAGGAAAGCAGATCAGTGGTCTCTGGGAGATTTAAAATGAAAGGTACCTTTCATCTCAAAAAATGGAACTCAGATGCTGTTTGAGTGTGCTGTGCATTCAGTATTCACAGGGTAAAACATAAAAGAAATAACATGGATTTTAAAAAAAGATATTATTTTTCTGCCACATGCTGCTTCTACCAAACCACCTGAGAGGTGATTTGAGAAGGGCATTTTAGAATAAAGACATTGTTCTGACAGCAAATACAAATGAAATAAAATTGGCCCAAGGCTTTGATGCCGGAACCCACATGGAGAGCTGAGACATAGCAACACGCTAGCTTCATGCACCAGAGGGATAGAACCAGCATAATTTGTAGAAGTGTGTGAAGCAAAGATGAAAGAGGAAAATATTAAAAAAAAAATTTTTTTAAACACATGCAGAGATTAGAACAGACTTTTCTGGTTGTATGGGTAAGTTCTTGCAATAAAGGAATTAATACAAGCGGACCAAGTTAAGCAATGATCTTTTTGTCCCCATTGTCAAAGGAAGATATGTGAGTGGGGAGGAACAAGCTATTTTCCTCTAATTTTTAAGAAAGTAAATAGAACAGGGGGCACCTGGCTGGCTTAGTGGGTAGAGCAGGTGAGTCTTGGTCTCAGGGTTGTGCGTTTGGGCCCCACGTTGCCATGTAGCAATTACTTAAAAATAAAATCTTAAAAAAAGAAAGTGAAGAGAAGAAAGAGTGGAAGTCATTTTTTGGTGCTAATGAAATTCTGGATTCTGGCTCAGGCATATGACATATCTTGAAACAAACCCTCTCGTGTGAGCTTCACCCTAAGCATGAGGAGGTTGCTTCAAATGGCTTCCAGCAGGCATAAAACATTAAGAATGGAACCGAAACCACAAGAAAAGGAGACCGAAGCTATCTCAGCCTTTCCCACTGACACTGTGTCCATGAGTTGTTCCTAATGGGTACGTATAAGAGAAGTATAAGAAGAAATAGCCAAAGAGGGTCATTTGCCTATTATTTTTAGATCAATCACCAAATACCTCAGCAGAAGGCTGAAGGAAAGATCCTGAGTGCCTTTCTCGCGTATTAGTGAAGAACACACTGTCCACTGAGAGGCGGTGTGGCCACTCAGGGCCCGGAGAAGGAAAACCCGGTGGATAACTGATAACTGTGCCTACAGACCCCTAATTCTTCTCTTCTCCTTTGAACAGCTAAAACAATGCTGGTTGATTTTAGAAAAGACACTCTTTGAAGTCCTTTCTCACTCTTAAATCTCTAAACAAAACAAACAAAGGCAATGCAAAAGCTCAAATTAAAATTGTATTTTAATCTCGTTCCTTAAATAATTAAATTTGTAATTTTTCTCCTTAATGAATGATTTAGCCTGGAAGGGAGGTCAGCTTAAGGTGTGTCTAGCATTGATAACAACGTGGAAATAGCACAGCATTCAAAAATAAGCTCTAGTACTTAATTAGCCATATGGTCTTGAGCAAGACGCTTACACTTTAAGCCTCAGATTTTTCATACATAAAAATGGGGTGACTATCTATTTTTCAGGGTTACCATAAGTATTAAATGAGATAGGTTCAGTTGCTGAGTATAGTGCCTGACACATGTTGGTGACAAATAATTTACCTTCTAGGGATGAATATTTAGATTAGATTTTATTTCTCACAGAAGACCTCTAATAGTAAAAGTAACAAGCTTTTGAAGTTTTTTAAGCCTATCATTCTTTATCAACTGTAAAAGTAACACATCTTCTTACAAAAAGTTGAAATAGAAAACACTGAAAGAAAAAAGAATGACAGAGGTCCCCTTACCGGTGCTCTCTGCTTTCTATAACTTTAGATGTCCCAGGTCAACATGGTCTATAGGCTGATGATTCTCTTTCTGACTTATTGTCAGAAGTCAATCTATGTCGCAATGCCTACATCATCCACCTTACTTCATCTCATTATGGAGATGCTGTTATAATCTCACGTCTTCACAAGAGGAAGAAGGGCCCATACAATATAATAAGATATTTTGAGGGACAGACCACAATCACATAATTCTTTTTACAGTATATGGTTCTAATTGCAGTGGTTTTATTTTTATTTATAATTGCAATTTCTCTTTTATTGCTAGTTATTATGGTTAATTTCTTACTGTGTCTAATTTATAAATTAAATTATCTTATAGGTGTGTGTGTATAGGAAAAAAACATAGCATATATAGGGCATCTGCTTGAAGTCTTAGAAATGTAAACCCCATGGATAAGGGGGACTGCTTATCATCCACACTCTCACCACTCTAAATATTTGTAGGTTATGAATTTTCTGCATTTATTACGGTCTTTTAAAAATATTTTAACATTAGATATTATATATACATATAATTAAAGCAAGAAAGTATCTTTTCTAAAATCAGCCAGGTTTCCAAATTTGAATGAGCACAAAACACTTGCAATACTGTATTTTTCCTTTCTCTGAATAGAATGCCATTAGCATTTCCTAAGATGAGTCAAAACTTTTGACATATCTAATGTTTATTGGCTGTATATTCCACTTATATGTCATAAACACTTAGGGTGTTTTCAATGTTTTGCTATTGAAATTGACTTTGAGATAAATATATTCACATATTTTCAAAAAATGTACTTAATTTCCAAGTGCCTTTTGTAAATAGATTTCAGGGTAAGTGGATATAAACATTTCTAGGGCTTTGGAAATATCGCCAAACTGCTTTTCTATAGGATCAGGTCAATTTATATCCCACCAGCAACAGGAGAGCCTCATTTCCTGGTTTCACCTCTACTTCATAAATATTGAACAGTATTATTGAGAAAGTTTTGCAAAAGTGAAAAATGGTGTTTTTGCTATAATCATTTGCATCTCTTCATTACTGTGTTTGAATACGTTCCCTTTTTGTGAATGTTTTTGTTCACACCCTGTGCCTATCTGGCTTAGGGACCCTCCTATTTTCCTATCCATTTAAATGCACTTTCTCTATAGAAAAGATAAACACCTGGTCATAATTACTGTGAATCTTTAACTACCTTACTTTTTACTCTTTTTTTGTACATTTGCTTTAAAATTTTAGTTTTATTTCTTTTTTTCTTATGGATTTTTCTTTTCTCTTAAGGTTATCCCTTAAGAGAAAGTCCTGGGGTTATTAGTCGTTTTTCTTTTGAAAATTTTGTGACCCAAAGGGGTTCCTTACTGTACCACCCGAATACCTGATTATCTCCTGTGTGTGTGTGTATGTTTGTGTGATTCCAGTTAGAAGGGTAAAATGGAAGAAAAGATAACAAATATCAATCTCAAACATAATGAAAATGATTCATAAGTTTGTTTTTTCTTAAAAAATCCAAATGCCCATAAAATTTCATTGTGTGCTTTCAAGGCTTGGAGAGAATCAGAAAGAGTTGCCGACAATAAAACGGAATGTTAAAACCAGCAGGCTTCTTGACAGATGGGAGAAACTATGAGTTAGTTATATGAAGAGCTATTTGAGACAACAAGGAACAAGTAGAGTGAGTGGCAGAATTTACCCAGACTTAGCTGCTCTGAAGCACTTTTCCTCTTTGTGTTAGCCCGAGTCTGCCTACAACAGATCTTAAGTGAATCTGTGAAAAGCCAAAGAGAGGCGAATGATTTCCATACAGAAGGAAATCTGTAAGAATGTGATGCTTCCTCATGCTAAGAGGGAAACAGTATGAAAAGTCTTCCTTGGCTTAAGGTTCCAATGAGACTATGTCAATAGCCCTTAAAGCAAATTGTGTGACCCGTTCCCCACACCCAACACACCTAGTTGGCCACATTCACAAATTTCAACAAGCAGGATGTTTTTTCACCTGAGAATATTCTCAATTTTAATTTTTTCTGTTCAAACATTAATTCTAGAGAAAAAGAAATCAAACCAGAAACTCTATACTTTTCCACGCTCTGCATATAACGAAGTTCTGCAGTCATGGATTCTGTGTCTAAATGCACTGAGAAAAAGGCTATAGAGGGCGCCTGGGTGGCTCAGTTGGTTAAGCAACTGCCTTCGGCTCAGGTCATGATCCTGGAGACCCGGGATCGAGTCCCGCATCGGGCTCCCTGCTCGGCGGGAAGCCTGCTTCTCCCTCTCTCACTCCCCCTGCTTGTGTTCCCTCTCTGGCTGTGTTTCTCTCTGTCAAATAAATAAAATCTTTAAAAAAAAAAAAAAGAAAAAGGCTATAGAGACACTACACCTGGCCGCAAGGAGCAGGCAGGGGAAGAGCCCGTGCCGAGCACACGATATATCAGGATGTGGAAACAGGTAGAGTAAGATAAAGATATTGAAGATTCTAAACCAGTACACATGACATCAGAATAGATGTACATTTATTCACCTAATATATGTAATGGTAAGAATAATATATGTCATTTGTGATTAGCGTCAGTCCTTAGGGGTACCTCTGTGAGGCACCCCTTCATGATAAAAACTCTCCGTAAGGGGAAATAGGAGGGAAATCTTGCACCTTTGCAAGGAGCAGTTATGAAAAACCCACAGCAAACACCATACTTGTGACCATGGGTCTAGGTTATCCTACAAAATCTCTAGAAAAGCTGGATGGCAAAGGAAGGTTCATTTGGCCACTACATACCATGCTGAAGACTTTGGCATTAATTTCTAAGTGGCAAGAGTCACGGAATACTTTTGGACTGAGGAGTGATTGGTCTGATTCTCATTTGTAAAAACTCCTTCTGGCAGGTGAGTGAAGACTGGTTACAAGGTTTAAAATGGAGAGCAAAGACCAACTGACAGGATTTTCAATGCTCCCCATGAGACATGATGTTGGGACTACATGAGGACAGGGAGTGGATGGAGAGCAGAGGGGCTCTCCCGGGGAAGGCAGAGGTATCAGAACTCAATGAATATGGGAGCGAGGGAGAAGGAGGAGTCAAGGATAGTGTTCAAGGTGTCTGGCATTATTTGAGACCAAATGTTGCATCCATGCTTCTGAGTTGTTCAAAGCACCGCGAGAGAAGTGGCGTTTGACATTTGACACTGGGGCGAGAAAGGAAAAATAATAAAAATCCCAAGTGCGTTTTTCTAAATGAGCCGAAACACACTCTATTTTGTGATTCAAACACGCAGGCTGGGATTATACTTTGTTAGTTGTTACCAGGTGATTTTTCTTGGTGTGAATTTGAGTTTTGACTGTATCTTTGGGTGGGAGTTTTGTACATTTCCTGCGTCATCACAAAAGCTGGATTTTAGGTTGGAAAGATTGCATGGGATTGAAGATCTGCCAACATATGATAACGAAGGCTTCCTTAGGTAGGTCTCCAAGAAGAAATGACAAGTTAGAATGCATGCTAACTTATCACTAGAACTATTACTAGTTTCTCAGGAGGAGCATCCATAATGATGTAGAGTCGGAACATGATAGTTTCACATCTGGACCCTTCATCCTTCATGTTTTCTGTTCTCTGATGTCAGGGGTGAAATAGTAGCAGGGCAAGAAGAGTCTTTTGGGTAAAAAATGCCTTTGCTTCCAGGAAATCTTGCTGTTTTTCCTTTTCATTCCTCTTCACATTGGAGTAGATATTAGCCTTTCTTGTTCTGTGGCTATTATTCCGAGGTGGGGGGGAAGACAAATAGAAGCCAAGAGTATATTTTAAAAATTGAAGAGCATCAAGACATCACAGCCTGAGTTGGCCATCAAGATTTACAATTACATTTCCATCACAAAGAGCCTGGCCCATCATATTTGGCCATGACCATTTATGTTTTGATTTCTATTTCTTTGGCGGGACAACACCCCAATTAGACAGATGAGCATTGCGTTCCGATTTTGGAGCATATCCTTGCTAACCTAGGTTACTCCAGGGCTCCAGTAGCTATTCTCTTCTCTGTGGTGCCTGCACCCCATGAATTCTCAGCATAGAAGACGACTATGCGGGTTAACATACTCATGGTAATTTAACCTGGATTATGGCTGAATTACCCAGATGATAGATTCCCATTTTCCCTGAAGTTTCTAAGTTCTTCACCTTTAAGTGATTTTTCACTGGTGTTATGTAAATTGAGTGGAGGTGATGGGCGTGCATAGAACGGAAAAGACTTGAATTTATTTTTCTCTCCTTAGATCCAGTAACGGGTGAGAATGTTTGCTGTAGCCTCCTAGCAGCACACGGTGTTCTTTAAAATATCACAGGAAAATCATAACTAGAGAAAGGGCGTTGCGGCTGCACATTCTGACTTGTGTGGAAAAAGACCCATTTTCATTCAGAACTCATATCCTGCTTACAAAATACATAGCTTGTCCGTTCACAGTTGTGTCTGATGGCATATGTACGTTCACTGTAGATCTTGAGCGAAGCAAATATAAAAGGAGAGCCATCAGACTTGTCCTCCTTGTAAGAAATGAAACCCACAGCTAGAAGGACTTCCCCACAATTTCAAATCATTCCAAGAAGAAGAAAAAAAAAATTAAAAGTGACTCCGTGCACAGATTCTCCCTTCTTCAGGGTAAGAGCTGCATTTCAATTAAAAACGCTTGTTCATTTAAACAACACTAAATGCTTCCTGGTCTGGATATATAAAATTATTGGATGGCCACTGCTGGCCATCCATCTGAGACCCTGATGTGCCACAGTCGATTTTTGAGAACGGCTCTGCCACTTAATATGACAAACATCCAGCCTTGCAGTTTAAGAGATCTTTGAGAAAGGCCATCCCCACATGAAATGAATTTAACGGCAGCAATTTGTCATTTTGCCCTTCCTTTGCTGGGGAAAAAAAATGCTGGTGATTTCTTTTGACTTAAACTGGGCATTCAAAAAGCTGTTTTTATTAATGAATCATATTAAGCCACTAGTGAAAGGCTCCCTGACTCTGTTTAAATAACAGGCTATGATTCCTCTCCCCTCAAGCTCCCCCCTCCCACCCCCACTTGGCTCTGCTGCTATTAATTGAGGAGTTTCTTTGTTTCTTTCCTAATGAAGCTAACAGAACACATCTGTCAGGTGCTTGTATTCTTTGCCTGTCTATAGTATGTAATAGACCAGCTGGAGGCTATAATGCCACACAATACCCCTGGCCGTTACAGCAACTATTTATTCCTGGGCTTTTCCTCCGAAAGGGATTTGAAAAAAAAAAAAAAGAAAGAAAGTCTGAAATTTGGGCCTAATTGCTATTTACCCAGCGATAGACACCTGTTCTAGCTGAGACATTGGCTCATGAATCCTACACCTGAGACCTCAGGGAGAGTAGAGGGGAGATCTCAAGCAGCTGCTAGTCTGTTTAGATCGAGCTGTAGCTTGCGGGGTTTGTGTGTTTATATGTATAGGCATATATTTTTAAATACTGTATGCTTAGTATGCACACCCATAACCAGAGGGTATATATTAAAAGCCATGTACTATTATTTCACGGTCAGTTGCTTATCTGAAGGCTGGACTCATACCGCTGTTGCAGCTACAATTGTGAGGGCTTTAAAAATAGTGCACTGGGGCTGAATTCAACACCAAGAGCGGGAGCGTGTCCTTCAGAAAGTCCACTCCAGGTCTGGGGGAAAATAATTTCTTAGGATGAAATAAGGAGAGAAATTTAATCAAACATAAGTTTTCTTGGAGAGATGTAACTTTGTTTTTGCCATTCCCGTCGTCCAATGCCATGGGCTTCCCTCCTTAAGACCTACTGAAATTGTTCAGTCTTCCCGTTGTTTGTTTATTTTTGGACCCCAATAACCCTGTCCTTCCTTCCTTGGTTTGCCTTCACAACGCCTTTCTCGCCCAGTGGTGCTAGAGAGAAGGAGTTCATGGTCACGGTGACAACAATTTACTTCTTGGGAAAAATACAAAAAAACCAAAAAGCAATTAATCATGGAGACTCTACTTCACATGTTAGTAGAGCACCTAATGTTAAATTTAGTAGTTAGGGGACGCCTGGGTGGCTCAGTTGGTTGAGCCACTGCCTTCGGCTCAGGTCATGATCCTGGAGACCCGGGATCGAGTCCCACATCGGGCTGCCTGCTCGGCGGGAGGCCTGCTTCTCCCTCTCTCACTCCCCCTGCTTGTGTTCCCTCTCTGGCTGTGTTTCTCTCTGTCAAATAAATAAAATCTTTAAAAAAAAAAAAA
>PITA01022377.1:0-30477 GCA_004023965.1 Spilogale gracilis | reverse complement strand
AAAAAAAAAATAAAAAAAAAAATAAAAAAAAAAGAAATTACTTCTGCGATGAAGAGGGAAAACATCCTAGGTAGGCCTTTTATTACTACATGTCATCAAGGAAACAACTAGCATGGGGGTTGCCTCGCGTGTTACCTGAACATTCCTTAAATCTGTTAGTGGCCAGAGAGTTTAGCTTCATATATATCTAGATAGATGAGAGAGGAGAGAACGAGACACAAGAAATTTTTAATATTATAGTTCTGGCTGTGATATGCTCTTATAACCCCTTCTAAGAAGGAGCAAATTAATTCTTAGGCACAGCTGTCCAAGAGAGTCTCTCTGGCAAGCCTGAGGAGGTTAGCATGAGGGTATTTTTACGCTGTAGTTGTAGCTATGATATCTATCAGCTGCCTCCCAGAGATAGCACTTGGGATTTGCTGTCCACTAGCTGGGGGGTTAAGAAGGTTGTTGAACTGTCTTTGCCAATTAAAGACATCCAGAGAGAAGCAGTTGGGGCATTCTCAGGCTCACCATTTTCTTTGTCCAGGTGTCTCTCACATGACACTCATAATTGCTTCCTAAGCTCTTGTATGGGCCTCTTAAGCTAATGCAACTGGTATTCTTTAGCCTTTCAATAGAAACTGCTTCTGCCCCATTTTAAATTGATTTTCTTAGATGGGACATTACAGGGGAGCAAACTTGGCATTTACTTGTCCAGAGACTTGACAAGCACTGATCCTGTTTTTATTACTTGGACATTATCTTGGCTTTTCTTCTTTAAAGTCAGTCCCATAGGCTTATTTCTACTACCTCTGGTGACAGAGGTGAAGGGAACCTATTAAATGCCAAATATGTCTATTACAAATGGAGCAAAAAGAGCTAAGTCAGGCAGGGGTGCTGATTTGGCTTCTTTATAGTTTTGAGTTAAAGAAGTAAACAAACGAAGTCTCTTGTTTCCTTACTTGGTGTAGACTTGATGCACACACAGTCAGTCTTCCTTTGCATCTGCTTCTGGATATTGGAGATATTGATCTGGCTTCTGTTTGGTTTTGTTTCATTTTGTTTCCACATAATTGTGCATCATTGAATTCTTTTAACAGTATTTGCCAGGATTTCAGTGCTTAAATGTATATATCGTGCCAGACAGTCTAGTGGCAGAAGAAGAGGGAAATGAAATTTTAAAAGATCAAGAGAAAGAACTCTTTTTGGCAGAAATTTTATACAATTTCCTTTCTCCGTAATGTAGATCCTTTACCCAAGAAATTTCCACCACCTTGTACAAACAGAGATGCATAAGCAGGTGGCCAGAGGCCCCACTGGGCCAAAAACTCTGCACCTGAGGTAAAGAGGATGTTCTAATGCAAAAACTTGGAAGCAGTTGTAGCCTCAAGCAAGCTAAAATGTATTTAATGCTTGTAGTTTTTGCTTAGTATCTCCAAATTATGCATTATTGGGTGGTTATTTATTTCAGTATGCTGTGTCAGTGGTTTTCTTACTGAGGAATAATTTACCAGTGGTTGATTTTGGTAGTGGAATATCTGGGGTCCAAAGAACAAATAAACTCTTCCACATTTAGAGCTTTTCATACAAACAATTAGCTTTAAAGTTTCACTCTTTCAGGTTGTGTCTCTATCATGCAAGTGCCATGAACAACCACAGGCACAGCAGAGAAAAAAATGTCCTATCTGAGGGCTCTGCATTTTGATCCCATGTCAGTCAACAATAACATTTCTCAAAGTTTCTTTCTTTTTTTTTAAAAGATTTTATTTATTTATTTTGATAGAGAGAGAGATCACAAGTAGGCAGAGAGGCAGGCAGAGAGAGAGGAGGAAGCAGGCTTCCCGCTGAGCAGAGAGCCTGATGCGGCCATCAGTCCCAGGACCCTGAGATCATGACCTGAGCCGAAGGCAGAGGCCTAACCCACTGAGCCACCCAGGGGCCCTCAAAGTTTCTTTCTGAAAATGTTAGTTCTGAGGACTATGCATAGCTGTTCTTAAATGGGCAAAGTGGATCCTGAGATCATGACCTGAGCTAAAGGCAGAAGCTTAACCCACTGAGCCACCCAGGGCCCTCAAGTTTTCTTTCTGAAAATATTAGTTCTGAGGACAATACATAGCTGTTCTTAAATGGGCAAAGTGGGAACAGGGAGTTGCTGGGTCAAATAAATTCAGGAAGCAAAAGCTTAAGCAAAAATAAATGATTATTGCAGAAGCCTTTAATATGCTAAGAACGCTATGAAACTTAAAAAAGAAAGAAAGAAAGAAAGAAAGAAAGAAAGAAAGAAAGAAAGAAAGAAAGAAAATATAGCATTGTCCAAAGGATGGTTTTTAGGAGATAACCATTTCTCGAGACCAACATTCCAAAGCATATATAATTTGGGGAGAAATAGACAGGACTATAATTTAGTTATCATGCCCAGTTTATGCTATAAATAAGAAATGAAGTGAGTTGGGATTAGTGGTGGTGACCTTCACTCCTATAAACAGTTTTGCTCTTGCTTACTGCTGTGCTCTGAGGTGATAATGCAACGAAGACGGAATTCAAATTGGATGAATCTTAGGTATTTATTAATATAAACCTTAGACATGGGGCTGATGGGTTAGTGATAGTAGTCGCGATGATGGTGTTTGATTTTCAAACAAGTCAGAATGAAAACAACAACAAAAAAATAGAAACACTAAAAAAAAAAAGTTTGGGCTCAAAGAAAAGCAGTGAAATATTTGCATATATCTTTTGAGAATCTGAGAATTCACACAGATAATTAAACAGTTTCTGTATTTGTAAACTTCTGGAGAGCAAATAATAAACTTACTCATATTTGTACATCCTTTGGTACTTGCCCTTGTCTCTTGTATTTACCAGATTATTGATGATGCTTTTAACTGAATTAAAACAACTCATCAGAAATTCAGTCATCATACATTATGCTATTAGAATGTCCTGCTTCCTCCACAAAGATACGAAATTAAAGCTTTTCTCTAAAAATATTTTTAGTTTAAAGCTTCAGAAATAAAAATATTCTGAGGTGTTTTAAGATTTGTAATATACTAATTTGGGTGCCTGGGTGGCTCAGTGGGTTAATGTCTCTGCCTTCCGCTCAAGTCATGATCTCAGGGTCCTGGGATCGAGGCCCACATACGGCTCTCTGCTCCGTGGGGAGCCTGCTTCCTCCATTCTCTATGCCTGCCTCTCTGCCTACTTGTGATCTCTCTCTCTGTCAAATAAATAAATAAAATCTTAAAATAAAATAAAATAACAAAACTAATTTTCATGAGGCAGTAAGAGTAGCTTTTGCTTTTTGTTTATAAATGTTTTTGTCTCATCACAATGAATAATTAGCTTAAGACTTCTGGTTATACTAAGTAGGCATAATCTTATCTCATTCCTTTTTGATAAGTCATGGTTGCCCACTGAATATACGTGTATAATGATTGACATGATGCCTTCAGTTCTGTCTTTCATTAATGCTTTGTCGGGGGCTCTCTCCACATGGCCCTTAAAGTTAAGTTGCTTGTGTTCTTCTAGCCTTTCCATAAAAGCACTGATGCAGTGGCCTTGGTAACCACAAGTATAATGCACCTTCTTGTTTACCCCCTGAATCTTGGGATAACATTCATAGAGAGACTTGTGCTTTTGTGTGTGTGTGTGTGTGTGTGTGTGTGTGTGTGTGTATGTGTGTTCATGTTTTTCTTTAGTTCCATTATATGAAAGCATTGGTGTTTGTCAGTTATGAAATAACTTTAATATAGTATACGGTGATAACATTCATCAAGGGTATGAAGTAAGTCGTGTATTCAAAAATGGCCTTCAATGTCATGATCGGATATGAAACAAAAGGGACACACTACATGCAAAATAACTGCCATTATTGTACTAGTAAAGAGGGTTTTAAAAAGTATAAATCAGTAAAAATCTTTTAAAGCTTAGTTTGGGAAACAGATACTGTTTGACAGAAACCGAGAAGGAGAAACATTGAGGATCCTTGTGAAAGTACTTCCTGAGGCAGGACTGTCTTTTAGTACTAAGTAGCTACGTGAGAAAATGGAAGGAAATCAAAAGATTAAAGAAAAATGAGTGTATTTATTATAGTATTTATTTAGAATGTAGGACTTAGGAAGCTTATTATTTTATTCTACTGTGTTTAGATTTTTATGGCTGCTTATTCTTTCATGTGTAGTTCTAAGAACTCATTTTTTAAAGTTACTGCTTCTCAGTATGTTCTACTTAAAGCCAAATAGCAGAAGAGCTGGGAAGACTCCTTCTTTACTCTTTTGAGTCTGTGGATAGTATAATACAATGGAAGCGAAATCATTTCAAGTCATCACAGAGATGCATATTGGTTTTTTTGGCTGGTTCTTTTCAAGAAAGCTGCTTTAAAATGGCCGGGCTACTACCTTTCGTTCTCATGAAAGATAACACTCATGAACGATGAGGCTCTGCACAAGAAGGATGGCAGAAATTCTTTTAAATTTCATTTTGCCAAGACCTGAGGAAGACATCAATGCCCTAATCTTCCCTTTTCCAGTCACATAAATTGCCAGTAACTGTTTTCTTGAATTAGTACATATGACTTCAATTTAGGGGGAAAATTGTATTTCAAAGGATGAAAATGACTCCTTTTCACAATAAAAGGGGTTTAAGAAATGCCAACATAGAAACTCTTTTCTCTGATTCCCCGGCAGTAAAGTCACCTCTGGCTGACAATCCCAGCTAATTACTATGTCTCACATTTATAGAGTACTTCGCAGTTTTCCAAGTGTGTTCTTAACTGTATTTCATGAGAACTCATAGGTGTGCACAGTAGACCAGGATGAAGAGAAACCAAGGCCCCCAGAGTTGAAGTAACTTGTAGAAGACAAGAGCTAGATTGTAACCCTAGTTTACATGCTCAGGTGTGTGTGTGTGTGTGTGTGTGTGTGTGTGTGTGTGTGTGTGTATTTGTGTTTCACAAGCAGAAAGGTTATATTTCCATGTAGCTGATATGATCCAGCAGTTTGGAATAATTATAATAGTTAATACCTGTATAATACTTTTCACTTCACTGAATTATTTCATGTCCCTTATCTTATTTAATTTTTAGGGTAATTTTACCTGTAGCTATTTTTATCACCTGTAGCCCCATTTTACAGATGAGGAAACCAAAGCTCAGATATCTCCTGTGACCTTGGCCTAGGCTCTGGCAGGCCCAAGACTAAATCCCTGCCCTTATAATCCCAGGCCTGCTCAGTTTCTATAACCATGCTTCCCAAATAGCTCTTCGATCTAAAAATATGTTCAAATTGAATGATTTTTATTTTCCACATTGGAGAAAAGCATTCTCCTAATTATCTTTTTGTGTCATTTAGTTTACATTCCCCTGAGCCAGTATCTTTGAGTGCAGAGAGAAGTGACTCAGAAAACAGCAGAACGAATCCACATTTATATAACTGAGTTTTATTTCCACTTCCCTTAAGATATTTGTCCTTCTAAGTAGCAACAGGTGAAAGTCTGGAAGCCAGAATAATATTTCAAATTTGATTTTGACTTGATTTGTTTTAGATTTATTTTTTTCTTTCTGCCTCACAACAGCATATTATATTTTTCTTTAAATTACATCCTTTAAAATTATTGTGCTTTTTTAAAATTTGAAACTTAGTATTCATTCCAACAATCAAAGTTAGCTCTTGTGATCTGAGCAGCTTAGATTCGATTTGGACACCCATAAAAAGATAGACATGGTCATTATTCCTATTTTATAAATGAGGCACCTATGCATCAAGGTCCCAGGGAGAAGACCGGGAATAGAAGCTAGATCTCTTTTCTCTGAGGGCTCATATATTTTGCCACCACATTCCACTGCTTCCCTGGGGCCACCTCAAAGCTGGGATATTCCCACAGAATTTTTTATTAATGCCTTTTACTGAAATAAATGTTAAGTTTTTTTTTTTTTAAAGATTTGTATTTATTTATTTGACAGAGAGAGAGCACAAGTAGGCAGAGAGGCAGGCAGAGAGAGAGAGGAGGAAGCAGGCTCCCCACTGAGCAGAGAGCCTGATGCGGGCCTCAATCCCAGGACCCTGAGATCATGACCTGAGCCGAAGGCAGAGGCTTTAACCCACTGAGCCCGCAAGGTGCCCTGAAATAAATGTTAAATTTTAAACTAGACTAGGAGGTCCAAAAATGAGGGCCTGTCAGAACATTCCATTCCTGTGGAAAAAGTGCTAATAGTGCTGGGATATATTTGGATCTTCGCAATCACATGACAATATACTAAGTCTTTTCATGGTAAAAAAAATAATTCTCTGAATACTATCTGAATACTCTTCTTCAACAAACAGTTGTGTTCTTCCATGAACCTGAAGGAAATTGGTCAAGATTCTGTGTAGCATAGTTCCAGTATGAGAGATTCATGAGGAATAGCTTTCATATAAAATTCTTGATTTATATTAATTACCACTGGTTTTTCTTTGGTTTTTCGTTTGTTTTATTGCTTTTTTTTTTTTAAGAAATTAAGCACTCTTAAATTGCTACTTTAACATAAAAGGGGGCTCACACTGTTACTTTTCCTCTCTCCCACCATGTTTTTAAAAATTTGAAACTTAGTATTCAAAATCAGTTCAAGCTGATCTCTTGAACATTAGCTATAAATTCCTAAATTCTTCTCTCAGCCCTAGTATCCTTGTTTTTCTAGAATGAGGAATTTTTTACTGTTGAATTCCCTTCTTTTTGAAGTTCTCTCTTTGCTTCTATGGAATTTTTCTGCAACTTCTGTGTCTGGTGGCGAACAGTTTTACCCACTCTAAATTTAGGGGCATCAGAGATAATCCAGGATTATCCATTGTTTGTATACATAAAAGGCCTTTGGCATCCAGGATTTTCAGTACTACAACTACCTTCTGTGGCTCTTTTTTCATTGCTCTCCTATACCATCTAGACCCAGCACTCCAGCCAAACTAAACACTTGGCAGGAAATGGGAAACAGAAATCGACCAAAATTCAACTTGAGGGAATGTCACAAAAGAAATCACCTCAGGGTTTCCTTAAAATGAGGACTTTTCGTATTCACTTAAAATGTGTTTCCATTTGAATTCTTTTTTACTCCTAATTAAATTTCTCTGTAACCTGAATTATCTATAATGAGAGTGCTTGCCTCTTATCCCATATATTCATCAAGTGACCATAAAAGCAATAATCATGATAGCCAAAAGGTGGAAACAACCCAAATGTCCATCGACTGTTATATAGATAACCAATATGTGGTATGTCCATACAATGGGATATGATTCAGCAATAAAAAGAAAGAGACTATTACTATACATGCTACCACATGGATGAAGCTTGAAACCATGATGCTAAGTAGAAGAAGCCAGTCACAAATACAGCATATTGGAAGATTTTATTTTTAGGCAATGTCTAGAATAGGCATTATAGGCATGTCTAGAAGAGACAAAAAGTAGATTAGTGGTTGCCTAGAGCTGTGGGGGATAGAGAATTGGGCTGTGATATTTAAGAGATGTGGGAGTTTTGAGGGGGATGAATATATTCTAGGGGCACCTGGATGACTCAGTCCATTAGGTGGCTACCTTTGGCTCAGGTCATGATCTTGAGGTCCTGGGATCAAGCCCCAAATCAGGCTCCCTTCTCAGCAGAGAATATGCTTCTCCTTCTGTCCCTCCCCCAGCTCATGCTCACTCTCTCTATCATATCAACAAATAAGAAGTTTTGAAAAAATAAAATATTCTAATATTGTGGTGATAGTTACACAATACTATTAATATATTGATAACCATTGAATTATACTCATTAAATTTGAATGTCTGGTATGTGCATTATATCTCAATAAAGGTGTTTTTAAAAAGAAAAAAAGGTCAGCAAGATGGCTGAATAAGAGGTCCTCTGCTTGTATTCCTCTTCAGCAATAATAATTTGGCTGCCACTCACAGACAAAAGTGCTTCTGTGGGAGCTTTTGGATCCAGGTAGGAGACTGTGAAACTCTTGCGTAGTCCAAAGCTGAGGAGAGCAGATTTGAGGAGGTAGGAGTGCACCCAGGTGGCTGGGTCACTGACTGTGGTCCCAGCCACAGAGATGGGAAACAGCTCTCTGTATTCCAGATGACTGCCACAGCCTTGTTTGGTTTGATCCTCTCACCAGCACCATACACCAAGGGACCCAGAAGGACTCATACCCGCAGACCTCCGTCCTGGCTGTGGACCCGAAGTGTCCTGTGAAGCCACTCTAACCTTGGCTACCCTCTGGGGGAGCCTTGGGATAAGCTCGCCAAACTTGGCCCAACTGTAGATTCTAAAAGGGCCCAATAACTGGGCTTAAGACCCTCCCAACCACAGTCCATCGACAGCCCTTGCTGGCATAGGGACTCAGCAAGAAACATTTCCATGTACCTTCAGAGATCCTAAAGGGGCCACATTCTCCAGGCCCCTTGCAGCCATAGTTTATGGGTAGACCCACTGGGACAGGAACACGGCAGGAGAAAGTCTGAGCCTGCTCATGACTCTAGGCCCATCTCAGCTGCAGTTGGTAAGCATGTCTGCTGGAACAGGGACCCCAGAGTAGATATGTCTAGCTGTTCCCTCACAATTCCTGAAAGAGCGCTACACTCAGGTCCAGCCTGCCCCCAGCTACAGTCCACAAACAATTCTGCTGGCCCAGGGACCAGGAGACACTCCTGTCTGTATCTCAGGAGATCCTAAAACAACCATATGCTCAGCTTCAGTCATGGTAAGGGAACAGCACAACCTACCTGGGGACCTTGAGGGACACTCACTCGTGTCTCCTGAGCAAGGCTCTGGACCCTGAAACAGCAGTAGGACTCAATTCTAGCACCTTTCAGCCACAGTTCAGGGTTAGTCCTTTCCACTCAGAGACCTATCAGTGACCTAGCAGGAGCTTTCCAAGGACCTGGTGAGAACCACATCCGCTGCATACCTGGTATCAGGTCCACGGTCTAAGGACCTAATTGTGGACCTTGAAGCAGACTCTTGTCCCAGCACCACCCTATGGACAAGGTACTAGAGGCAGTCCCATCTACCCAGGGACTAGGCAGGATCCAGCAAAAGCAGTTGTAAGAAGGAAGAAGTTTAGAGTGATAAATTTGTACATTAAGAAAAAAGAAAGATCTCAAATAAACAACCTAACTTGACACCCCTGATTATTGCAGTGTTATTTATATAGCCAAGACACGGGAACAATCCAAATAACTATTAACATGTACAATGGAATATTATTCAGCTATAAATAGAAGAAAATCTGCCATTTGAGACAATATGAATTAATTTGGAGGGCATTGTGCTAAGTGGAATAAATCAGATAGAGAAATAGAAATACTGTATGATCTCACTTAAATGTGGAATATAAAAAGTCAGCTTATAGAAACAGAGTAGAATGGTGGTTTAACGGGGGCTGGGTGTGGGGGACTGGGTCAAGAGGTATGAACTTCAATTACAATATGAATAGGTTTTGAGAAGCTAATGTACAATAGCATGGTGACTATAGCTAACAAAACTGTAATATATACTTGAAATTTTCTGAGAGTAGAGCTTAAATGTTCTTAATGCACAGTTTAAAAGAAAAAAAGCAAATGAAAAAAATAGGAGCCATTTGAAACTGCCATTTTAGAGAGACAAGCAAGCTTCCTAGTGAGTTAATTTTTTCAGGAGTTACTTAAATGTAAAACCAAGAAGGGATACTAAAAAGACATATAAGAAATTTCAGATAGTTGTTATGCAGTTTCTTAATGTGAATGACCTATTTACTCTGACAACACAGATCACCCCCTGAGATGGCATCAAACAATATTAAAACTTCCTAATGCATGTATTTTGACTGTGTAATAAATAATTTAGGGAAAGCAGAAGCCAGGTATTAACTTAGGCCCCATTTATAAAGTAATATCATGTTAATCATCTGAAATAGATTGACAGGTGTATTCAGAGAGTAAAATAATTAGTAAAATAAAATTTCCTTGGAATTCACTAGGCAAATGTCATATGTAACACAGTCTGTAGGTTGTTTTTCTGTAGTTTATCAACAGAACATAAAATCCCTAAGTCATATGTGCTGAACAAATAAAATAAAAATGGTTGAATCAGCAGTACAAGTAGATAACACTTCATTACATACTCTGTCCAATTAGCCAAGGATCCACTTTAGTCTGGAGTCAGAGAAAAGAATGCTTGAATCCTTTTTGAAAATAATGTGATATAATGACTCTCAGAACATCTGTTAAGAGTGTGCAGTTGGGACTGGATAGGACCAAGGAATTCTGGTTCCTGCGATCTGTATGTTTGTGTCCCATCCCCTCTTTGCCCCTCTCCCCCACCAATTCATATATTGAAATCCTAATGCCCAATATAATAGTAGGCGGGGCCTTTTGGAAGTGATGAAGTCATCTAATTAGGCAGAAACTACATGAATGAGATTAATGCTCTTATAAAAGAGACCTAAGAGAGCTCCCCTGCCCCTTCCACCATGTGAGAAGTCTGCCATCCAAATAAGGGCCTTCACCAAACCATGCAGGCTCCCTGATTTCAGACATTCAACCTTCAGAACTGTGAGAAATCGATTTCTGTTTATAAAGCCACCCAGATGCTGGCATTTGTTACAGCAACCTGGGCAGAGGAAGACACTGGTTAAATGAAATGAGCAAAGTAAAAATTGCTCTAGGATAAAGCAGTATTATTTCCCTCTAGAAACTTGCACTTCCTTATCAAATGATGTAAATAAGGAAGGATCAATAATCTCCACTTTTCCTCTAGACCAGCAGTTATCAGATTTTAGTGCCATAAGTATTATTGTGTATGTTACAATATATAGCCTTAGGGCCTGGGGGAGGGACTCAGGGGTCAGCATTGACAATGAACACCATACGTGATGCTGATAAAGTGGTGTTTAGGCTGCATTTTGAGAAATAATAGTATGTGGATTTTCCTGATCACTTGATGCTTGATATCAGATTAAGTGTATCAACAGTAATAGCTAGCAGAGAAATATAGAAGACATCCCTGGGAACATTTGAGCTGAGGTCACAGGTGGCTCACTTTCCTTGATGTGGATAATTGTGGCTAATTGATGAGATAAGGAGGCTGGAGGTCGGATGGCACTGAGAAGTGTTGCAACAAGAGAAATTTTCCTTTCCCATAAAAATTCTGTTCTGATTGTCCACTTTGAGTTGGTGAGAAACACTGAGGCCCTAGCTCCTACAGATCCAAATATCCATCACAATATGAACAAAGATTCCCAATGCTTTGTCACCAAGCCCCACATTCCTCTCTACATTTCTCTTAGAAATTTCCAAAAGATCACATCTCTGAAAGAGGGATGCTGGGACCAGGAACAACTTTATCACATATTTAAAAGTGGTACATTTACTAGAAACCAGATCATGTTCAAAGGGTGTAAATTTTCCCAGTAAACATTGGTGGTTCAGATGGAATTCTCCGCTTGGTTATCAGTAGTGACACTTTTCTCCCATGTGTTGAGTAAATGTATTTGCATCATCTGTTTGCTGGCTCTACCCTAAAGATGAGAAATTTAGCAAAAGCAAATAAAGCTTCACCACATTTTCTTTCAGTAATTAAGGACTTGTTAGTTTATCAATTTAGATCAACTTTTTAGCTGTTAACGTTTTTGACACATTTATTTAAAGTAAAAACAAATGCTTGTGTTGTAAAAATATTGACATTTGGGGAGAATTTAAGAAATGCCAGTAGCAGAAATCAAGAGGTTTGGTGATCCACTTAGCAGCAACAACCCTAGCATATGGGAACCCCCAAATTACTATGCCTTGGTTGATTTTGCTTTGGATTTGGTTTTGGTTGCATCTCAAAACATCTCTCAATTGAAAAAGATTATTATTTTTCTTTTGTCTGACAGTCTAAATTACACATAAAGTTAGACACTACCACTTTTTTTACTTAAAGATTTTTACTTATTTACCTGAGAAGGAGAGAGAGCACAGGGCACAAGTAGGGAAGGGGCAGAGGGAGAGAGAGGCAGACTCCCTACTGAGCAGGGAGTCAGATGGACCCTGGGATCATGACCTGAGCCAAAGGCAGACACTTCTGTGACTTTATCATGTAGTCTGAATAAGTTCTCCCACACAGAAAAAGGAAAATTGGATCAGACTCTGTGTAGCTTCCTTCAGGTTCAAGTTTATTGAGTGCATTTCTGGGCAATGCAATGGAAATACAGTATCTCATTTATTGGTGTTCACCCTAGTTTTTCTGCTTGACTCTACAGAAGCCACATACAACTGTCTGGAGGATATATTCATGTTGTGTGGCAGCAGAGAATTAATTTTTTTCAGTCCCAAAATCACATCCACTATAATTAGCATTAAGAGAGTAGATCAGGGGACCTGGATGGCTAGTTGGTTGAGCAGCCAACTCTTGGTTTTGGCTCAGTCATGATCTGGGGGTCCTGGGATCAAGTCTGTCTCAGTCTCCATGCTCAGTGGGAGTCTGCTTGAGGATTCTCTCCCTTTGCCCTTCCTCTCCCTCTCTTTCCCTCTCAAGTAAAGAAATCTTAAAAAAGAGAGAGAGAGAGAGTAGATGACCTAGACCTCACACCCTCCCCCAACACAGGTGCGCCTGTCTCAGAGTGAGGTCATTGCAGCCACAAGGGGAGGCAGTTGGGGTGCCCACCCTGGGAGGTCCGAGTAGTCAAGCTCTGGCTGCCTCTAACACCCCTCTCCCCAGCCGAAAGCCAAGGAGCAGAATGGGAGGAAGTTCTGATGCTGGCTAGTTACAGAGCGGCCAAGATGAGAACTCACACAGGAGCTGGCCCAGAGTGGGTCCTGAGGAAATGTTCATCCTGAGTCCCTCCCGTTTCACTCCTTTAGAAGGCTCTTGATGTCTTCATCACCTCAGTGAGGTCACTGCCCTGAACCCTGGCAGCAGAATGCTTGTCCTCCCCATGGCCTTGCTTCTGTACATCGGAAGCCAGCTCTGTGCCACGTGTGCAAGGAGGTTAGTGGGGAGCGAAGACAAGTAGTGCTGAACCAGCATCACGTCAAAGCTCATGCAAACTCTTATGCTAAGCCCTTCCCTGACTTGAAGGAAAGCACAGAAACAGGGCTCCCAGTTTGGTACCTGGAGGAGAAGGGTGCTGAGGAGAGCCTGATTCAGCCAGCATTCATTCACCCCATAGACAAAGAGTCACTGTGATGATGCAATGGGATGGGCACAGGCCTGGTTTTAGGCTCAGGCTGATGCTGTCTAAATCCCAGTTCTGCCCTCCTTAGCCATATAGCTTGGATTAGATGTTCCCCCTCCGTGTGTCTTGGTGGCCAAATAAGCAGAATGTGTACATTAATCTCTACCCTCTAGATTCCTGTAAGGGTTCAATAAATGCACACAGGCATGGTGCTTAGCAGATTACCTGGTGCATGGGACAAAGTAATGAATGTTACCTCCACTCACTCCTTTCCCACTCTCCAGCAAGATATCCATGTGGAATTTCTAGCAGAAGTTTCACTAGCTGATTCCCCTCAAAGGGAGGAGATTATTACAATGATGTTGCCCCTGAAGAAAAATGGATGTGTCTTCCAATTCTTGTACCTGTGGTAACAATAAAAATAAATAACTAATGATTATTGTGAATCAATTATGTTTCTGGCCCTGAGCCAAATATTTTACATTTTTCTTAATACGACATTTTTAAAAAAAAGATTTTATTTATTTATTTGATGGAGAGAAACACAGCGAGAGAGGGAACACAAGCAGGGGGAGTGAGAGAGGGAGAAGCAGATTTCCCGCTGAGCAGGGAGCTCAATGTGGGGCTTGATCCTGGAACTCCAGGATCATGACCTGAGCCGAAGGTAGACGCTTAACGACTGAGCCACCCAGACGTCCCTACTTACAACATTTTTAAGATGCAGGCAGTTTCTCTTTGTCTATTTTCTTTGGGCTTGATTTGCTGTACCTTGTTCACTTTCTTGAGATGAAAATTAAAAACATCAAACTTCACTCTTTCTTCTTTTTAAATGTGTACTGAAAGCTAAAATTTTAAGTACCTTCCTTTGCTGCAAGTTAAGAATTTTAATGTCACATTTTCATTTCACTTATTTCAAAATATTTCCTAGTCCCCCCAAATGATTCTTATTTGAGCCCAAAGTGAAAGGTGTGTATACTTAATTTCCAATAAGTTGGAGATTTCCATTTATGATTCTGTGAACCATATCTATCTTAATTCAATTGTGGTCAAAGAAAATACTAGAAGTGATGTCAGTTTTTGAAATTTGTTGATGCTTGTATTATGGTCTGGCATGTAGAAAGGCTTTGTAAGCATTCTATCATGTATTTATTTTAGTGTTGGTTCTAGTGTTCTATAATGTCAGTTTGGGAAATCTGTTACTATGCTATTCTAATCACTTATATTCTTCCTGATGGAGTATGTAAACTTGTTCTGTCAGCTATTGAGAGAAGTGTGTTAAACTCTCATTTTGATGTCAAGTGCCTATTTTGTCTTGCATTTTTATCAGTGTTTATATATTTTGAAGCTGTATTACTGGTTGCATACAGATTAGAATTGTGGTGTCGAGTAGGCTGATTATTTTAGCACAGTTAATAACTTCCTTTTTTATCTCTATTAACACATCTTGCTTTAAAATTTACTTTGCCTGATTTTAGTGTAACTATGTTACTTTTCTCTTGGTTTATGTTTATGTATTTTTTTCCTTTCCATTCAGATTTTTTTAAGGCCTTATATTTCTGGGGTTTTTTTGGTAATGGTTTTATTGAGATATAATTGACATACCATACTCTTCACCCATTTCAAATATAAAAGTCAATAATTTTAGTATATTCACAGTTATGCAACTGTAACCATAATCTATTTAAGAGTATTTTCATTACCCCAGAATGAAACCCCATACCCTTTAGCTATCACCCACATCGACCTTCATTCTTCCTAGCTCTAAGCAACCAATACTCTACTTTCTGTCTTTATAAATTTGTCTATTCTGGACGTTTCATATACAGGGAATTATACAATATGTGATCCTTTGTCATTGATTACTTTTATTTAGCATTATGTTTTCAGTGTTCATCCATGTTGTGGTGTGTATACTGATATTCCATTTATTTTTATTGTCAAAATATATGCCATTGTATGGATATACCAGATATTTTCCCTGTTTCTACCTTTTGGCCGTTATGGATAATGCTTATATATGCTTTTACGGGCAGATTTTTTGTGGATGTATGTTCTCTTCATTATATACCTGGAGTTGAATTCTTGAGTCAAATGATAACTGTGTTTAATTTTTTTAAAAGATTTTTTATTTATTTATTTGATAGAGAGATCACAAGTAGGCAGAGAGAGCAGAGGAAACAGGCTCCCTGCTGAGCAGAGAGCCCGATGCAGGCCTCGATCCCAGGACCCTGAGATCATGATCTGAGCCAAAGCAAAGGCTTTAACCCACTGAGCCACCCAGGCGCTCGGTGTTTAATTTTTTTAGAAACTTTCAGACTATTTTCCAAAGTGGCTGTATTATTTTACTTTCCCAGCAACAGTGTGTGATGCTTTCATTTTTGCATATCCTTGACAACACTTCTCATTATCTCGCTGCTTCTTTATAACCATCCTTGTGGGTATGAAGTGGTTTCTCAGTATTATTTTGATTACCATTCCTCTCTTGTCTAATGATACTAGGGAATCCTTTCATGTGTTTATTGGCTATTTGTGTATCTTCTTTGGAAAAAATATTTTTTCAGATCTCTTGCCCATTTTTAATTGGGTTCTTTGTTTTTGTTTTTGTTTTTTTTTTTAAATAAGGTTCTGAGAGGTCTTTATATAGGCTAGAGGCAAATCTCTAATGAGATACATGTTTTATAAAAATTTTCTCCCATTCTATGAGTTGCCTGTTTAGTATCTTCATAGTATTCTTTGAAGCACAAAAGTTTGAATTTTGATGAAGTCTAATTTGTCCATATTCCCTTTGGTGCTTATGCTTCTGGTTTTATATCTAAGAAATCATTGCAAAATCCAAGATCATGAAGATGTATGTCTGTGTTTTTCTAACAGTTTTGTAGGTTTAGTTTTTCATTTAGGTCTTTGATGCATTTTGAGTTAATTTTGTATATGGTATGAGGTAAAGGTCCAACTTTGTTCTTTTGTCTATGGCTATCCAGCTTCTCTCAGCACATTTGTTGAAAAGATGATTCTTTCTCCATTTACTTGTCTTGGCACCTTTGCCAGAAATCAATTAACTATAAATGTGAGCGTTTATTTTCAGATTCTCTGTTCTATTCTATTGATCTATATGTCTGTTCTTATGTTAGTACCATATTGTCTTGATTACTGTTGCCCTAAAGTAAGTTTTGAAATTGGGAAGTGCAAGTCTCTATCTTTGTTCTTCCTGTTCAAAATTGTTTGGCTACTGTGGGCCTCTTGAATTTCCATATGAATTTTAGGTTCAGTTTGTCAAACTATACAAAGAATTCAGCTGAAATTTTGGTAGGGTCTACACTATATAGATCAGTTTGCCGTCTTAACAATATTGAATCTTCTGCTCCATGAACATGGGATATCTTTTCATTTATTGAATTTTGAATATTTATTTAAGTTTTCTTGTATTTGAATGCTCATTAATGAGGAACATTTTAATAACTCTTTTCATGTGTCTGGATTGGTGCAGCACTGTGAATCATAGGTCTTCTTTAATTTATATCAATAGTGTTTTGAAAATTTTAGAGTGTACATTTTATTAACTTTATTCAAAAATATTTTATTTTTATTTTTTTATGCCATTTTAAATGGTATTATTTTGTTGATCTCATTTTCACATTGCTCATTGGTATTGTATAGGAATACAATTGATTATCTGTGCATCTATTTTGGTATCCTACAACCAAGAGATTTGATTTGAAATGAAGTTTCCAGAATTAATGATTTTGTTTATTATTGGCGTTATTTTACATTTAGTGAAGTTCTTCAGATATATGTTTTATACATGAATATGATGTGATTCTATCAAAAATCTGCAGGGAAAAATCATTCTGAAATCTTGAATGTTTTTGTGGGGATAGTATGAACCATAATATTCTTCTTGATTTTATAAATTAATTAAGAAAGATAACTTAAGATAAATTTTTTTTAATTAATTAGATGGGCACCTGGATGGCTCACTTAGTTAAGCATCAGCCTTCAGCTCAGGTCATGATTCCAGGGTCCTGGGATGGGGTTCCCTCACTGGACTCTATGCTCAACAGGGAATCTGCTTCTCCCTCTGCCTCCTCCTTCCTGTGCTTGCATGTACTCTCTCTCTCTCTCTCTCTCTCTCTCTCAAAAACAAATAAATAAAATATTTAAAAAAGAAATATATAAAATATTAAAAAGTTAATGAGAATAACAAAACAAGTTTTCTTTGTATTTGTCAGATACTTTTTAAAACATTTTTAATTATTCAAGTCTCATGATTATGTAGGTATGTAGTAATTATTATCCCATATCAAAGATGAGGAAACTAAAGCACATGGATATAAAATAATTTACACAAGAAACATAGCTAAAAAGAAGTAGAGGTAGGATTTGAGTCCAAGAAGTCTGATTTTAGAGACTGTGTTTTTTATTGCCAGGTGAGGATAGGCAAATAAATTACATAGCAGAGCATGTTAAGTAGTAAATACTCAATAATTGGAGGTTCTAATTGTTACAAATGAAGCTTAGTATTATTCTTCAGAATTACAGTCCTTATTTTTTAGGATTATTTCTTTAGAAATATGTCTCTATGATTCACAGTACTGCACCAATATAGACAGATGAACAGAGTGATTAAAATATTCCTCATTAATGAGCATTCAAAAACAGGAAAACTTAAATAAATATTCAAAATTATAACACTGCTTTATTTATTTAGTGAACATTTGTTGAATTGCAGTTATGTTCGGATCACTGGCATAGTCTCTGGGAATAAAGAAGTAGAAGAAATTATAGTTGAACAACACAGGTTTGAACTGTGTGGGCTCACTTATACCCAGATTTTTTTCCATGAATACAGTACAGTACTTTAGATGTATTTTTTCTTCCTTATGATTTTCTTTCTTTCTTTTTAAGATTTCATTTATTTATTTGAGCAAGAGCATGAGCTGAGGGGGGAGGGGCATAGGAAGAGGGTACGGAGACTCCCTGCTGAATAGGGAGCCTTTTGTGTTTGCAGGGCTCAGGACTTAATCCCAGGATCCTGGAATCATGACCTGAGCCAAAGGCAGATGCTTAACTGACTGAGCCACCAGGTAGCCCATCTTCCTTACCGTTTTCTTAATAACGTTTTCCTCTCTCTAACTTACTTTATTGTAAGAGTACAATGTATAATACTTGTACAAAATATGTGTTAATCAACTGTTTATGTTATTGGTACGATTTCTAGTCAACCATAGGCTATTAGTCATTGAGTTTTTGGGGAATCAAGTTAAACATGGATTTTCAACTGCACAGGGGGTTAGTACCCCTAACCCCAACATTGTTCAAGGGTCCACTGTAATATGATAAGGGTAAATGAAAGAAGGGGAATACGGAGTGTGGCTTGCCCATGGAACTGGCTGGATTTGATGATGTAAATAAGAAGTGTCATACTGAAGTATTTGGGGAATTAGTGCCCTGCAGTGATTAAGAAATTGGAGAAATTGGCATGCGTAGGTCCAAATTCCAATATTATCACTGAGTAAGTAACTGGTTGATTGGACAAATCTGTGACCTTCTACAGATCTCCTTTTTAATTTTAGAATGGGAATAATATTGCCTACTTCAAAATGTTTAATAAGAATTAAAATATATTATGGGCACCTAGGTGGCTCAGTTGGTTAAGCGACTGCCTTCGGCTCAGGTCATAATCCCGGAGACCCAGGATCAAGTCCCACATCGGGGTCCCTGCTCGGCGGGAAGCCTGCTTCTCCCTCTCTCACTCCCCCTGCTTGTGTTCCCTCTCTGGCTGTGTTTCTCTCTGTCAAATAAATAAAATCTTTTTAAAAAAAAAGAATTAAAATAATTATGCATTACTAAACATGATATATGGAAGAAAGACAATGGTCCATAAGTAGAGAACTCTGTGGAGTGATGGAAATGATTAGGTGATGGTTACAGGAAATCATACATTTATCAAAACACATTGAACTGAGCACTTATTTGTACTGAATCATATGGAAATTACCTAAATAGTTTTGATTTTAAAAACAACCAATTACCTCTTACAAACTTCTTCAGCTTGATCACTTTCTTTTTTAAAAAGTTTTTTTAAACATCTTTCAAAGTGGCATGAATCAGACTTGTTAGCCTGTCTTCAGTATCTAATGACTCTCCAAAAGTCCCCCAAGGTAGTCATCCTATAGTTCAGAGCCAAGAGAAAATATTCTCTGTGTCTCAGAAGGCTTTTCTTCTTGTAATATTCCTATGCTGTGATGGTTAATTATATGTGTCAACTTGCAGGGTATTTTTGGCAAAGACTACCATTTAAATAGATAAAAACTGAGTAAAGCAGGTTGTCTTCCTTTATGTGAATGGCTCTAATGCAATCAGTTGAAGGCCTGGGTACAACAGAAAGATCGATCTCTCCTAAGCAAGAGAGAATTCTTCAGCACACCACCTTTGGACTTGAACTGGAACATGAACTGCCTTGGGTCTTCAGCCTGCTGGCCAACCCTTCAGATTTTAGACTGGCTAGCCTCATAATTACATGAACCAAATCCTTATAATAAATCTCTCTCTTTATAGTTACAGATTTTATTGTTTTTTTTTCTTTTAGAAAACAGTAACACATATGCTAAATTAAATTACACAATAAGATGCTTTTCTTTATAGTGGGTCAGTTCCTTGTGGGATTTTTAGATGTATAGCTTCTTGTAAAGAAGCACTTTTTGGTGAATGGCTTTGGTGACACTTACTGATTTGGCACATGAATGTGAAAGGGGGAACTGAAATATTTAAATTTATCATGTGTATTTAGTGCCAGATACTCTAATAGTGATTATATAAAAGGTCAATCCCAGGATAAAATCAAATAAATTAAGCACTGTTAAATCTATACTATTAAATTGTGTCTTTTCTTTTTTCTGTTGATTTTCAAAAGCATAGAAGTTAAATTATTATAGAGACAATAAATCCTGGGTAATTTCATCCTTGTTTCTTAAGTTGACTCCTGGGGACAGCTCTCCAAGGAAAAAATTAGTAAAAAGTTTTAAAATTCTTAAGCTAAAGAACTCTATTAGCCGTAAAGTCCATGATAAATTTACTACTGCTTTAAAAAAACAACAGGGCGCCTGGGTGGCTCAGTGGGTTAAAGCCTCTGCCTTCACTCAGGTCATGATCTCAGGGTCCTGGGATAGAGGCCCGTGTCGGGCTCCCTGCTCAGCAGGGAGCCTGCTTCCTCCTCTCTCTCTGCCTGCCTCTCTGCCTACTTGTGATCTCTGTCAGATAAATAAAACAAAAACAAAAACAAACAAACAAAAAAAACCAACAAAACTTCATTTAAAAAATATGTGTCCATGGGAGCACCTGGGTGACTTAGTCAGTTAACTGTCCAACTCTTGATTTCGGCTCAGGTCATGATCTCAGGGTCGTAAGATGGAGCCCTGTGTTGGTCTCCCTGCTGGGTGTGTAGCCTGCTTAAGATTCTCTCTCCCTCTGCCCGCACTCTAAAAATCTATCTATCTATCTATCTATATCTATATATAGATATATATATATATATCCATTATATATATGGGCATATATATATGCTCATTGAAGAATTATTTCAGCAGAGACTTTAATGTAAAAGCTGAGTACATGTACACATAATGAACTTCTATAGTGCTTTGCACAGACTCCTCAAGTATTTGTTGACTAAATGAATGGATCAATAAGAAAGCAACATCTAGTAGAGAGCTGCAGATGCAATTTATTATAAACATGCAATTTTAAAACCAGGAAATGGCTGATATACAGGGAGTGACCTCCCGTGGGAGACCACTGAGACTCGCATCACACACAGGGCTTGGCAAATAACACACAGTAGTAAATGTTTGTAAATTGTGTCTTAGATGTAAGGTCTGTGTGGGGAAATTTAAAAAAAAAAGTTTTTTTCAGTGTCTGTGCTAGAACACTGCCATCTCCTTTATTTTTTCAGTGTTCCAAGATTTATTGTTTATGTACCACACCCAGTGCTCCATGCAATATGTACCCTCCTTAATACCCACCACTAGGCTCACCCATCACCCCAGAGTCCACAGTCTCTCATAGTGCCCAGTCTTTCATGCTTTGTCTCTCCCTCCGATTTGAAATCACCTTGTAATAAGCTACTTCTAGCACAGAACTAAAACTTAGAGTCCAGTTAGTTTTCCGTCTGCAGAGCTGCACCCTGCAGAGACAGGAGGAGGGCTTGTGTAGCGGGAGCTCTTTTGGTGATTCACGGAGCCGTGCCGCCGAGATCTTGGCCCGCAGACAGTAGGGGCCTTGTTAAATACAGTGTCTGATTCAGTAGGTCTGGGTGGGGCCGACACTCTACACGTCCACCAGGCTCCGGAGTGATGCCCAGATGGGGTCCACAGAACACACTTGGGGCAGTGAGGTTGTAGGGAAAGAGGGAGATTCCCGGATAAACGGGCAGACTAAGCGTATGGGGTGATGGGAAACACCAGAGAAGACCGCTTATGTGACCATATGAGTCACTTAAGTTTTCTGACTCCAAGTGGTCTCATGGGTAAGATGCATATAATAATGATGATGATGATGACAGGAGAATAATAACACATCATGGGCTCATTAGAATTAATGCATGACTTAATATAAAAATCCGTCCATGGCCTGTGTTCTGCAGATGCTCGCTGACGCAACGCAAAGCACAGGTCACGTGCTCTCTGGAGATCCAAGGAGTCCACTCCTCGTCCCTCTTGGTGCCTAGGACGGTGCTTCCCCCTGGGCAGGGGCTCGGGCTGCGTTTGCTCAGTGCAGTCAGCCGCAGAGCAGTCGATGCCCATAGAGACACGGACACCCGGACGATGGCTCCTGCGGCCCCAACCGGAGAGCATCGTCCCCGAGAAAGCTGTAATTCTGAGGCTTTGGGGAGCTTCCAGGCTCCTCTGAGCCAGCAGCGAGAAGCAGAACCAGCGCCTCCCAGTGAAAAGACGACGATGCTGGGATAGCTGATCTTTCATACCCTTCAACATACATTGTATCCCAAGTCACCTACCTTCGATACAAGGCCAGCCCTGTCCGGGAGGGTGGCTGAGCCACTCAGCCCGCTGCAGGGGTGTGATTAGTGTCCTGGAGACCCAAGTTGTCCTCCCAATTCTCTGACTCCAGCCCCACTCCCCCTGTTGCCCTGGACGATGCTCTGTTGAAGTGAACAACTTGTAGAGTCCCCCACAAAACTCCAAGGAAAGCAGAAATGCGGGTAGAGGACCCTGAGAATGACCTGCCACTTCACTTAAATCAACGTCTCAAACCCGTGAGCAGTGGGACATGGAATCTGGTGGCACCTTGAGAAAACCTGGTTTCATTAGCTTTCAGCAAAAATGTAGAATAAATCACTAAATTTTTGCTAAAAGAAATTAGATACTATTGAGATCTGATCAAAAGTATTTAGATGCAGTACTTTTAAAAGTTGTTCTTTCTCTCCCTCTCATAATCTATTGATCCCAGAAGAAAAAAAGAAGCTGATGTCATCTTATGGAAGGATTCCATTAAATATAGTCCAGAGTCAGATGGGTAGCCAAGCTTTTCTTCTTTATTGACTGAACAAGTAATTGCTTCCATTTAATCTCACACCATGTTTTTAAAATATCATTGTCACATTTCTCAATTAAGATTGCACACACACACATACTACTTCTTTATCCACACATCTGTTGATCAATCAATCAATCAATCAGTCAGTCAACCATCTTGGGTGCCTCATTTCTTGGTTGTTATAAATAATGCTGCCAAAAACATAGGGGTGCACTTTGAATTAGGGGTGCACTTTGAATTAGTGTCTTTGTATTCTTTGGGTAAATACCCATTAGTTCAATTTCTCACTGGATTGTTCTACTTTTAACTTTTTGAGGAACCCCCATAATGTTTTACACAGTGGCCACACCAGTTTACATTCCCACCAACAGTGCACAAGGGTTCCTTTTTCTCCACATCCTTGCCAACACTTGTTGTTTCTTGTATTGCTGATTTTAACCATTCTGACAGGAATGTGATGGTATCTCATGGTAGTTTTGATTTGTATTTCCCTGATGATGAGCATCTTTTCATGTGTCTGTTGGCCATCTGGATGTGTTCTTTGGAGAAATGTCTGTTCATGACTTCTACCCATTTTTTTTATTGGATTATTTGTTTTTTGAGTGTTGAGTTGTATCACTCTATTATTTTGGATGCTAACTTTTTATCAGCCCTGCCACTTGAAAATACCTTCTTGCATTTAGAGGTTGCCTTATAGTTTTGTTGATTATTTCCTTTCTGTGCAGAAGTTTTTATTTTAATGTAGTCCCAATAGTTTATTTTTTATTTTGTTTCTCTTCCCTTAGGAGACCTATCAGAATAAAAATTGCTACAACCAATGTTAAAAAAGTTATTGCCTCTGTTCTCCTGTAGGATTTTATGGTTTTAGATCTCACATTTAGGTCTTTAATCCATGTTGAATTTATTTTTGTGTATAGTGTAAGAAAGTGATCCAGTTTTATTCTTTTGCATGTTAACTGTTTGCAACTTCTCTCAATTTTTCCTTAGGCTTTGCTTAGGAATTGGTTGTGTCACAACTCATATAGATCCAATTACTGATAATCTTACAGTATCTAAATCTTAATACCTTTTAGAAGATCAAGGACAGTTGTGATGATGGCATCTTAAGGGAGAATATTTGTTTTTAAAGATTTTATTTATTTATTTCACAGAGAGAGAGAGAGAGAGAGAGAGAGAGAGAGAGAGAGAGAGAGATCACAAGAAGGCAAAAAGGCAGCAGAGAGAGAGGAGGAAGCAGGATCCCTGCTGAACAGAGAGCCTGACACGGGCCTCAATCCCAGGACCCTGGGATCATGACCTTAGCCAAAGGCAGAGGCTTTAACTCACTGAGTCACCCAGGCGCCCAAGGGAGAATATTTTTAAAAATATTTATTTTAATGAGGGAGAGCACACTCTCACATGAGTGGGCATGGGAAGGGTGTCAGAGGGAGAGAAACTCAAGCAGGCTCCCCATTCAGCTGGCAGCCTGCTGGGGTGGCAGGTGGTGGAGGTGAGGGAGCTCAGTCCCACAACCCTGAGATCATCATCTGAGCTCCCAAAAAAGTTCCAAATGCTTAACTAAATGAGCTGCCCAGGCACCCTGAGAAGATGTTTTTAATGCATCAAACACATTTTTACTTTTATCTAAATGATATGAAGCATTATACTCTGAGAATATGTAGGGAATAATTTCAATCTTTTGGCATCGGTTGAGACCTGATTAGTGACCCAGTATGTGGTCTGTTCTGGAGAAAGTTCCATATGTGTTCAAGAAGAATGAATATTTTGCTGTTTTTGGTGGAGTGTTCTGTATATATCTATGAGGTCCATCTGGTCCAGTGTGTCATTCAAAGCTCTTGTTTCTTGGTTGTTTTTCTTCTTTTTTGCTTAGGTCTATTGCTAAGAGTGGAGACTTGAGGTCTCCTGCTATTAGCGTATTATTATCAATATGTTTTTTTTTATTTTGGTTAACAGTTGGCTTATGTAGTTGGCTGCTCCCATGTTGGGGCCATAGATATTTAAACTTGTTAGATCTTCTTTTAGGATAGACCCTTTAAGCATGATATAGTGTCCTTCTGTATCTCTTTAGCTTAAAATCTAATTTGTCTGATATGAGAATTGCTACCCCAGCTTTCTTTAGAGGTTTGTTGGCATGAAAAATGGTTTTCCGTCTCTTCACTTTCGGTCTGGATGTATCTTTAGGTTCAAAATGAGTCTTTTGTAGACAGCATATGGATGGGTCCTATCTTTTTTATCCAATCTGCAACCCTGTGCTGTTTCATGGGAGCATTTAGGCCATTCATATTGAGAGTGATTATTGAAAGATAATTTTTATTGTCATTATGTTGCCTGTGAAGTCCTTGTATCAGTAGATTGTCTCTGTTTCTGTTCTGTGTCACTCTTGGGGGGGTCTTTCTCCTTTTATAGAACCCCCCTTTAATATTTCTTGCAGGGCTGGCTTGGTGGCCACATGTTCTTTCAGTTTCTGCTGGTCTTGGAAGCTTCTTGTCTCTCCATCCATTCTGAATGACAGCCTTTCTGGATAGAATATCCTTGGCTGCATTTCTTCTCATTTAGTACTCTGACTAGGTCTTGTCAGCCCTTTTTGGCTTGCCAGGTCACTGTGGACAGGTCTGATGTTATTCTGATGTCCCTCCCTCTGTACATAAGAAATCTCTTCCCTCTTGCTATTTTCAAGATTGTTTCCTTGGATCTAAGATTTGCAAATTGTGCTATTTGCATCAGTCTCTTCTCATTGATCTTGGGAGGGATCTCTGCCCCTTGGACATGAATGCTGTTTCCTTTCCCAGATTAGGGAAGTTCTCAGCTATGATTTGAGACTGTTTTTCAATGTCCTGGATACCTACCACCTGCTATTGAAATTAAAAATACAAATTGTCTTCTGTAATACAAGGAAGTACTTCTGTTAACACCTAGAAATGTCCTAAACATACAACAGATACTTATTTATTTATTTTTTGCCAAAGAGTATCTTTAAAATCAGACTCAACATTTTTGACAAACGTTCTCAACATTCACTTGACTTATAGTCAGTAAATGGTTCTATCCTGCAGATCAGTTACCAAGGGCTGTAATTTGTGGTCATTTAATCCTTGGAAGATCCACCAGGAAGCAAAGCCAGGATAGTCTTTAGATATTTTAGGGGATTTATCTATGGCTGCCTGCATGATTTTAAAGCATGAGTTATTTTTGTTTTTAATATCTTAAATAATGTTGGGCATTCTCTGTGGAATCTATCAGGCATCCCCAGCCCATTTGTTTTTGTTTTGAAGTAGACACAGAACTTCATCCTTAAGAAGACACTGGCTCTGGAGCACCTGGGTGGCTCAGTTGGTTAAGCAACTGCCTTCGGCTCAGGTCATGATCCATAGACCTGGGATCGAGCCCCACATCGGGCTCCCTGCTCGGCGGGAGGCCTGCTTCTCCCTCTCTCACTCCCCCTGCTTGTGTTCCCCCTTTGGCTGTGTTTCTCTCTGTCAAATAAATAAAATCTTAAAAAAAAAAAAAGAAGAAGAAGACACTGGCTCTGTCCATCAGTGTGCTCTAGGTCCTCTTTACCCTTTCTTCTTCATGTTCAAAAGAGGATTCTCTCTTTGCCTGTACCTGATAAGTTATAGAGAGTAGGGATAGCCTCCAACATGGAACACATCTGCTGCAAGTTCTCACCAGAGAACTCAGTTCTGAGAAATCGTGTTTGTTGTTATTTTTCCTTAGCCTTCCTTATCTGTCCATTTGGTATCTGCATCCCCTCGATACCATATTATTCACTGCCATCTGCTTAATGGCTGTCACATTATAGGCATTCAATAAAATTTATTCAATATTTGAATGAGTATAAACTGGAGAATATGTAATCCATCCATTCCTGTATTTATTAGAAATTTTACTCTTGTATCAAGATGTTCAGATCATCCTACTCACACACCACTTGAGGCCCCTCATAGAATTGCCTTTAGCAGGTTGTGTCTCAGCACTGTTCTTGTCCTCACTGAGTGACATTGTGAGAAACAGCCATGTGAAATTATTCGTCGTGACTCTAGGTGTAGGGATGGAGTTAGAGCCATCACCGGTACCTTATCAGATGACTTCTTTATGGAAACACAAAGGCAAAACTCCTCTCCTGGATTACAGATTTGTTTCTAAATGATGGATAAATTTCTTTGCTAGTCAAATTTGTGCCCTTGATGAACAGCTGTTTGGTCTTATATACTGTGCTTCTCTCTCGACTAATTTTCCTCTTACTCTTAGGCTTAATATTTTCCCTCAGTAATTTATTTTCTGTGATTTTTATATGTATTTTCACATGCTGCCTCAGTTACTTTGTGGAAAGAAAGGGCAAAAAATAAAGAAGTAAAGCACTGACTTAATAGTTGTTTGTTCCCTCTGAACGCAACTGGGATAGGAAATATACATGTCATTGCTCTCCTTAAATGATAATCACTCTTAGGACAGTATCTCTCACCTAATACAAATGTTAACATAGTTATCATTTGGAGGGATAGTACTTTACAGGTGTGAATGTGATTTATACTTCCTTATTTTCCTTCGATAGCATCTTCCCCATTTTCTCTCTTTAGCTCCCATCCATTCTTCGCGATCCAGTTCAACTTCCACTTCCTTCCGAGAGCATGTTCACTCACTCCCCATCCTTCCTTAGTGTTTTCATGAAACATACTGTGCACACATCAGTAAGCAAACCAGTCATATGCCTTTATTTCCTGTAATAATATCTTGAACCATAAGCTTTGTGTTGATTTTCAGGTCTGCAGGCCTGGCCTCGGAACTCAGACTGTCCATTTCTTTAAGAAAAGTGCTAAGCTTTATGGAATACCTACTTTTCCCACGAGGGTTCAGTGTAGTTCACTGTGTAAACCAGGCAGTCATTACAGTATCTCTTGAATTAATTTCTTTGGGCTTTATTTACCCTGCCATGTGTTATAAAGAGCATTTGACTGTGAATAGAGAATCCTGGGTTCTGGACCTCATATCAAAGTAACCAGCTACATGGGCTGCAGTAGGGGCTGGACCTCTCTAGGCCTTAGTTTCTAAATCTAACTAAAAAATTTTCAGTGATATTTTTTTTCTCTGCTAGTTCCAAAATTTCACGAGTGTCTAGTACTGTTGCCTTTGATTTCAATAAACTACTTACCATTTTTATAATGAATAACTGAAGTCTCCATTGCAATCAGTACTGTTACCCCAATGCAAAAATGTTGATATATTAAAATAGAGTTTATATTTTAATAACATTCTGAAGTTCTCTTTGAACACTTAGCTTGGAATATTTACGTGTAGGCTATAAATGTTTGAGTTGTTGGGGCACCTGGGTGGCTCAGTTGTTAAGCATCTGCCTTCGGCTCAGGACATGATCAAGACATGATTCCAGAGTCCTGGGATTGAGCGCCCCCATCGGGCTCCCTACTCGGCGGGAAACCTGCTTCTCCCTCTCTCCCTCCCCCTGCTCATGTTCCCTCTCCAGCTGTGTTTTTGTCTGTCAAATCAATAAAATCTTGAAAAAAAAATGTTTGAGTTGTTTAGTGACCTCAAAATTGACTTTAATGTCTTTCTGCTGATGTTAGCATTCATCTTTACTATTGATAATTTTTATAAAAGTCAGATTTAAGATTATATATATAATTATATATGTAGTTTTATATTATATATATATATATATATATATACATATATATATGTATATATATGTAGTTTTCACTTGTGTTTAAGAAATGACAGATGTGGGTGCCTGGGTGGCTCAGTGGGTTAAAGCCTCTGCCTTCAGCTCAGGTCATGATCTCAGAGTCCTGGGATGAAGCCCCATATTGTGCTCTCTGCTCAGCATGGAGTCTGCTTCCCCCTGTCTCTCTGCCTAACAAACAAATAAAATCTTTAAAAAAAAAAAAAAGAAATGACAGATGCTATATTTTAATATCAGTAATATGGCAGTTTTAATCTGAGTGAACCTCAAGGGTACACTGATGTGAAGTTATTTGAGGTTGTATTGGCTCACGTCGTTGAGGTTGTATTTGGCTCATGTATTTGTATTTGAGGTTGTGAGCCATTTTAAAGAAAAACAAAGTATTAGTAAGACCGTGATCTTGTCTTGTATCCAAAGGTCACATGCTTTACCAGTTTTTTTCACATTAAATATAATTCTGAAATGCTATGAGATCTGAGAAATAAATTGAAAGTTTGAAAGGTTCCTTCTTCAGCTTTTTTGGGTAATTGATTTTAGCATCAAAGAGACAGAGTAGCTGGTAGGCATTACTCAGAATTGTTCACCCCTCTCTGACTTCCATGATCTCATCATGTTTTGTATTTTATAATAGCAAGAGCATGCTCCTAATCCATGCAAAGCACAGAGAATCTGTTAATAAAAATCCCACTTGACTCCACATTCTTTAGCAGCAAACAAATTCCTTTAGTGATGATAGCACTCTGTTTATTGTCCCAGCAATTCAGGCACCCACACCAGATGAACTCATTGTCTGTAAACCATTCTCAGTCCGCCACTACTTGTGAAACCCTGTCAAGCCACCTGTCATTTTTCAGTGACACCATCTGTCCACATGCACAACCCATGCTCATTGTAGATATGCGTACACAGTTATGGGGGGAAGAGGGCTCTGGGAGTAGCAGTGCACATTACTTCTCCGTTCTTTCAATTCAGTATCCTATACTATGCGGGAATCCCTCAATATTAATACACATCCCAAAGGGAATTATTTAGCATCTGCCTGAAAACTTCCAGAAAGAGGCATCTCACTCTTATGTAGGAAGACATTTTATTCTAACAATTGAATTGTCAGAAAGACTTTCCCTACTCTGAGCTGGAATCAACCTCCCTATAATGTGTGCCTTGTGGGCCCTGTGCTTCCACCTGAGAGCCTCTTGGGGTCTGACAGTGGCCACCCTGCTTCTTCTCTAACCACATCTTTTATAAGCCAAACACCTCATTTTTTCCCAGTTTGTGCATCCTTTGCCAGGTTTCTCATACAGTTATCTTTCCGATGACATTGCTTGGCTAGTCTTCAGATTATCTGCTTTCCCCATTTAAATACAGCACTCAGAATCTGAAATGGCTTTTTTTTTATATTATGTTCAGTTAGCCAACATATAGCACATCATTAGTTTTTGATGTAGTGTTCAGTGATTCATCAATTGCATATAACACCCAGTGCTTATCACCACACATGCCCATCTCAATACTCATCACCCTGTTACACCATTTCCTCCCCCCCTCTGTAACCCTATCTCCTCCCCGCACTGTAACCCTCAGTTTGGTTCCTGGAGTCCAGAGTCTCTCACGGTTTGTCTCCCTCTCCGATTTCTTCCCTTCCCCTGTTCTCCTCCATGCTATTCCTTATGTTCCACATATGAGTGAAACCATGTGATAATCATCTTTCTCCACTTACTGAAACAGATCTTCCAACTGTAGTTCGGTAAGTTCAGGGTAGGGAGAGATTATTTACTTGCCAGGCATTGGCTTGATCCCATGTATCTATAATCCACCTGGAAATAATATATATTTTTTACATTAACGGACTTTATGACTCAGATGGGAGATGCAGTTAACATAAACCTTTGTTCTCATTTTTTGTTAATGTAAACATTTGTTATGTCTCACCCATGATGAACTAAAACTGAGTGAAAGGGGGGCCTGGGTGGCTCAGTGGGTTAAAGCCTCTGCTCTCTGCTCGGCAGGGAGCCTGCTTCCTCCTCTTTCTCTGCCTGCCTCTCTGCCTACTTGTGATCTTTCTGTCAAATAAATAAATAAAATCTTAAAAAAAAAAAAAAAG
>PITA01022376.1:0-30481 GCA_004023965.1 Spilogale gracilis | reverse complement strand
TGCTGTTCATTTTGCCAGATAACAGAACCTTAGTAAGCCCACAGGTAACTGTATGACACCTTGGGGTTCCCAGCTCATTTAGTGGGTGAAGAATGCTAGAAATATATTCAGGAAGATTAATCAAATTTATTTTCTTGGCCCAACATTTCAAGGATGAGTTTGCTTTCCCTTGATATATTTCCCTCATGGAAGAACTGCAAAAAGACCGTAAGACAACAAAAGAGCACAACTCCCCTCAGTAGAATATGGCTCTTTCTTGTCCCAGAGGTAATGAAACCGACTAAGGAAGGCATGAAGGTTTACTCATATTTGATATTCTGGACACAGCACTTGCACAAAATAGGCATTTAATGAATATTTGGGGAGAAGAAAATCAACTAAGGCATATAAAGTGAGGGAAAGAAAGAATGAGGATAGTAGAGCTATTGTTGTCAATCACAATCTTCCAAGTGCTTAAGAAAAATTCAGAAATCACTACTTCTGAAGGTAGATTGTCTTCTAACCAAGTTCCTGAGAGCCCACTTCACATCCTTGTTCCTCAGGCTGTAAATGATGGGGTTCAACATGGAAGTCATAATTGAATAGAACACAGAGATGACATGATCCTCGTTATTCATTGTCTTGGAATTGGGTCTCATGTAGGCAAATATTCCAGAGACACAGGAGAGAACCACAACAGTGACAGGGAGCCACAGGTGGAGAAGACCTTGAGCCTCCCTTCCCCTGACTGCATCTGAATCACTGTGGAGATAATATGTCAGTAGGAGACAAGGATGAGGGAGAGAGGTGCTAACAGGATAATCACACCCATTGAAAAGAGGGCCATCTCAGCCTTGTATGTGTCTGCTGAAGCCAGTTTCAAGAGTGCAGGAAGGTTCACAAAAATAATGATTAATTATATTCTGTCCCTGGTAGGGAAGACACAATGTAAATGCACTATCCACTGAACATACAAATGCTCCACTGATCCAAGACACTATGACCAACTGGACACAAACCCTCTGGGTCATGACAGTGGAATAATGCAGGGGCTTGCAGACAGCCACATAGCAGTCATAAGACATCACTGCCAGAAGTGCACACTCTGTACACTCTGTGAGAAGGAAGACAATTATCTGTAGTGAGCATCCAGCAAAGGAAATGGTTTTCCTTTTTACAAGGATGTGGATGGACCAACAGCTGAGAAACGATGCTTGTAGAGAAACAGAGGTCAGCAAAGGACAAGTTTCTGGGGAAGAAGTACATGGGAGTGTGAAGTTGAGAGTCAGAATAAGGATTATTATGAGCAAGTTTCCAAACTGAGAAGGCAAATGGCCAGAAAAACACAGAAGAGCAAGATCTGGATCTTTGGGTCCTGTGAAAGTCCCAGCAAGATAAATTCAGCCACAGAAGATTGGTTTCCTTCTCCCATTGATGCTTATTGCTGTTTACCTGTCATCAGAAAGAAAACACATGCATTTTGAATGCTAAATATTCACAAGATTTGTAAACAAGTACAATGATAATGAGTGTACCTTTTTTTGGACTACTAGCTTTCAGATGCTTCTAATATGTGTGCCAGTTACCATTGGGATGCATATTGTTGTTACTTAGTTTTTAAGCACATTTTTCTTTGCTTGATCTTCTTTGCTTGATCCATTTCATAGGCTAAGTATCACAATCAATGGGGCATCTCAAGTAATCCTGATGTCAATATATTGCTAAATTACTGTGAAGTTTTATCAGAGGAATTGTCTTTGATTCAATTTATTTTTTTCCCAATATTTTGTTTTACTTTTTTTTTATTACATTACTGTATTTTTTGCAGTGTTCCAAGATTCATTTTTTATGCTCCACACCTAGTGCTCCATGCAATACGTGACTTCAATACCCACCACCAGGCTCACCCATCTCCCCACCCACCTTCCTTCCACGACCCTCAGTTTGTTTCTGAGAACAAAGTCTCTCATGTTTCATCCCCCTACCTGATTTACCCCAGTTCACATTTCCTTTCCTTCTCCTATTGTCCTCTGTATTACTACTTATGCACCACAAGTAAGTGAAACCATATGATACTTGACTTTCTCTGCTTGGCTCATTTCACTCAGCATAATCTCCTCCAATACAGTCCATGTTGCTACAAAATTTGGGTATTCATCCCTTCTGATGGAGGCATAATATTCCATTGTATATATGGACCATATCTTCTTTATCCATTCATCTGTTGAAGGGCACCTTGCCTCTTCCCACAGTTTGACAATTGTGGCCATTGCTGCAATGAATGTTGGGGTACATATGGCCCTTCTTTTCATTACATCTGTATCTTTGGGGTAAATACCCAGTAGTGCAATTACAGCATCCAATGGTAACTCTATTTTAAATTTTTTTAAGGAATCTCCACACTGTTTTGCAAAGCAGCTGCACCAACTTGCATTTCCACCAACCATGTAAGAGGGTTCCCCTTTCTCCACAGCCTCTCCAACACTGGTTGTTTCCTGTCTTGTTAATTTTGGCCATTCTGACTGGTGTAAGGTGGTTTCTCAGTGTGGTTTTAATTTGAATTTCCTTGATGGCAACTGATGATGTACATTTTTTTTCATGTGTCTGTTAGCCATTTGTATATCTTCTATGGAGAAGTGCCTCTTCATATCTCCTGCCCATTTTTTGATATGATCTTCATTTTCATTGTTGAGTTTGAGAAGTTCTTTATAGATCTTGGATATCAGCCCTTTGTCTGTAGTGTCATTTGCAAATATTCTCTCCCATTCGCTGGGTTGTCTCTTTATTTTGTTGACTGTTTCCTTTGCTGTGCAGAAGCTTTTTATTTTGACGAAGTCCCAAAAGTTCATTTTTGCTTTTGTTTCCTTTGTCTTTGGAGACGTGTCTTGAAAGAAATTGTAGTGGCCAATGTCAAAGAGGTTACTGCCTATGTTCTCCTTAAGGATTTTGATAGATTCCTGCCTTGTGTTGAGGTCTTTCATCCATTTTGAGTTTATCTTTGTGTGTGGTATAAGAGAATGGTCTAGCTTCATTCTTTCATTTGTAGCTGTTTAATTTTCCCAGCACCATTTATTGAAAAGACTGTCTTTTTTCCACTTGATTTTTTTTTTCTGCTTTGTCAAAGGTGATTTGACGATAGAGTTGTGGGTCCTTATCTGGACTCTGTACTCTGTTCCCATTGGTTTATGTGTCTGTTTTTCTTCCAGTACCATGCTGTCTTGGTGATCACAGCTTTGTAATAAAGCTTGAAATCAGGTGACATGATACCCCCAGCTTTGTTTTTCTTTTTCAACATTTCCTTAGCAATTCCAGGTCTTCTCTGTTCCCATATAAATTGTAGGATTGTTTGACCCAGCACTTTGAAAAATGTTGGTGGAATTTTGATCGGGATGGCATGAGTATAGATTGCTCTGGACAATATATAGACTTTTTAGCAATGTTTATTCTTCTGATCCATGAGCATTGAATGTTCTTCCATCTTTTTGTGCCTTCTTCAGTTTCTTTCATGAGTGTTCTGTTGTTCCTCAAGTACAGATCCTTAACATTTTTGGTTAGGTTTATTTTTAGGTATCTTATGGTTTTGGTGCTATATTAAATGGAGCCGATTCTCTGATTTCCCTTTCTATATTTTCATTGTTAGTGTAAAGCAGCACAACTGATTTCTGTGTATTGATTTTGTATCCTGCCACATTACTGAACTGTTGTATGAGTTCCAGTAGTTTGGGGTAGAGTCTTTTGGGTTTTCCATATAAAGTATCATGTCATCAGTGAAGAGAGATTGACTTCTTCAGGTGGAATTTATCCCTGGAATTCAAGGGTGGTTCAACATTTGCAAATCAATGTGATGAAGCAAATCAATAAGAGAAGAGAGAAGAACCACATGGTTAATTAATTGATATAGATAAAGCATTTGACAAATATAGCATCCATCCTGATTAAAACCCTTGAAAATATAGGGATAGAGGGAACATTCCTCAACCTCATAAAATCTATCTAGGAAAAACCCACAGCAAATATCATTCTCAATGAGGAAAAGCTGACAGCCTTCCCACTGAGATCAAGAACAAGACAATGATGCTGACTCAGGACACTATTGTTCAACATAGTGTTAGAAGTCCTAGCAATGGTAATAAGACAACAAAAAGAAATAAAAGGTATCCAACGAATGTTTTTCTAACCTAGCAGTAAGAAAGAGTGAGTTATTTTGTTCCTCCACTTCATTTACTTGACTGAGTTAATTCTATATTTTACTGCTACTTTCAGCACTCAACTTCTGATATCAATGTTATTTTTAAATGTGTTGTTTGTAAGTAAAAGGAAACCCAACATGCTTACAAAAAAAGTGTTTATACAAAGTGTTTCTATGAACAATGAGAACTTACAGATTTTAATTACCTAAAATCCAGGCAGTGCTAGACTCAGGTGAGGTTCTAGCCTGCCATTCAATCATTTCTTTACAGCTTTCCACATAGTCCTCATCATTGTCACCCTCATCCTAAAAGTTATGAGAGCTACATGCTTTCTTGCTCACATCTAAAAATAACAATAACATTTCTTTGCAACAGGCAAAAAGGTACTGAGATAAAGTCCAAGGTAGTATAGAATCATATTCCCTACAAAAATATGGATCACAAAACATCAGCAAATTTTGAGCAAAGGAAAAAAGATTAAAAACATAAGTATCAAATATCTAATTCAGCTCTACATTTTCTACTTTATTTTATATTACATGTCAAATTCTAATACAAAAATCTGATAAAGAGAACACACACAGTGATAGAAATTTCACCTCAAATATAGATGTAAAAATTATAAATAAATTAACAACAAATGATAAATGGAACTATTAATGAGGAATATATACCTATGTAAGTTTTACCAAGGAATATAGGTATTTTTGAATATTAAGGGATTACAGACATTGATGATATCAGTTGAGGAATATAAAAACACAAATACAGAATTACAATTCTAATAATTGTTGGATACCTATTTTAGACTAATCTTTCCTCTGAAAACAATTAAAATCCATGAGACAAAGATCTTGGGAAAAAGAAGCACAGTATGGTGGGGCTGACAGTCAGCATTATTTTTTCTCATAAAGCATTTGTGGATTCTAAAGAAGTAGCTGAGAGTCTGTCTAATAAAGTCAACATCAAGTTGGGTCTGAGGGGCTTAAATGGGAGGAAAATGTTTCAGCAGTCATAAAATAGTGAGGGTGAGGGAGATAATACTCCCAAGCATTACTTGCAGAGTTATATCTTTAGAATGGGGAGTGAAATGGAAATATATATAAACCATCTCCTCTAATCAACACAATCTCTGATTTGCATAAAAAAATCTTCTCTTTTCCTAGATCTCTAACAAAAGCAAAATAAATAGTCACTTGGAGAAGGTAACATATTCAGAAACTCAAATTAGCTGTATGATATTACATGTATGATATCTTGAACTAAGCAAAATCAAACACAGAAGTCAGAACTACTTCTTATAGGAATAGATGAAGATAAAGGGAGAGGGAAATGTGAGGCAGGGAGGAAGACTGTGAGGGACAGGGAGAAAGAGAGAGGGACGGTGAGTGCCCAATAAATAACATAAGCCAACATGGGAAATCCAAATATTTATGTTATCAGATGTACTCTTTCAAATATTGTCAGGTCAAAATATTTATATTAAATAATAAGTTAGAGAATTTAATCAGATGATTAAAAACATTGGAAAAAAATTAAAAAATTTTAGCTCAAAAAAACAAAATTATTAAATGAGAAAACAAAAGACAGTTTAACAGAATATTAGACATAGACAAAGATAGGAGGACCAGGGAACAGGAAGAGAGATGAGAAAATGTCCCGATATAAGGATGGAAAGACAAAAAACAAGAAGTAAAAATGAGACATGTGGAATATGTGAAATAAAGTCCAACAAGTATAATTCAAGTCTTAGAAGGAGAGAAAAGAGGATCTCAGTCCCTCCTGCGTGGGGGTGCAAAACAGACTCCCTGGGCAGAGACAAGGTCACAGGACCTGAAATCAGTCCTGGTTTCTCTGTCATTGGAGTGAAACAAGCGGGGACTTTGGTTGCCAATCTGACCAGCTCCTGCAGGGGCGCCATTTGTGACAAGTGGCCAAGGAGAAGGGACAGGGAGAGGTTGTGAGCCCCACAACATTCAGAAGGCTGCTGAGGCCTCTCTCTGGGAAGGAGGTCTGGACACAGACATCTTAGTCTGGCCTGACTTCCTGAAAAGCTGCAAAAAACTGCAAAAGAACAAATTCTACAGAGAACAAAAGCCTGAAAACTTGGTTGCCATAGAGCCCAGCCCCTAGGAAGGGGGCGGAGAGACACAGCCCAGGTAGAAGGGATTGAAAAACAGTGTGGCAGGTCCCGCCCCCAGAAAGCAAGCCAGAAGAACAAGAGGACAACACCAAAACTGTAAAAAAAGCCCACATTAGGGGAAAGGCAATATATTAAGCCCCTGGTACTACCCCAAAAGCTGTACACGTTAAAGATACAGCTTTTCACTTTATTTTCTTTTTAACTTTTTTCTATTTTTATTTTTAAAGTTTTCACTTTATTTTAAAATTCATTCTCATGGTTTTTGCTCTTTTGTTTTTTAGCCCACTTCTTATTACAATGTGACACTTAATACAACACTCCATAATAACTTTTTACCTTGAACTGTTTTCAAAAACATACCTGTGTTTTGTTGTTGTAGTTGTTATTGCTCCTTTTGTTTGTGTTTGTTTTTTATGTTTCTTTTTCCTTTTTTCTCTTTCCTTTATTCTTTTTTCTTTTAAATATATGTTTAGTTATAAGCTTCAAGGTAATCCTTCATTCCTATTCAATACTACTCCTATATACAAACCAGTATTAATCTCCCTATATCTTTAGATAGTGGACTCCACTAACAACAATAACAAGACACACACAGGAGGATCTGAAATACTTTCCTTGCCCACAAGAAGGGTTTGTGCTCGCCTTCCCGCGCCCTACTCTGACAGTGTTTCTGTGTAATTGCTTTTGCCTTTGTAATATATAAATACTGGTTTTGGGGGTCATTCGGGTTGGGCTTAGCTTTTTGATCTCTTCAACTTTCTTTTACTCTTGATGGTTTTCTTCTCTACTCTGTTGTAGTTTTTTTTTTTTTTTTACTTTAAATTTATTTTACTTTTTCAGTGTTCCAAGATTCATTGCCCATGCCCTACACCCAGTGCTCCATGCAATAGGTGGCCTCAGTATCCACCACCAGGCTCTCCCATCCCCCAACCCCTCCTTCCAAGTTCCTCAGTTTGTTTATGTTGTAGTTTTTACACCATATAAATCCTACCATTGGGGCCCACTCTGGCCCAGTTTTTTTTTTCTTGCTTCCTTTCTCTTTTTCCTTTCTTCTTCCTTTTCAGTGGTGACTTCTGATTGCTCTGAAACCTTCCAGTGAACAATTCATCTGGTTGATATTTTCCGCTATACATCCCCTCAACCACTCCTTGCTGTCGGGGACAGTGCTTGATCCGCCCCTTCCGCCACGCCCAAGCCATGGGAAAACTTTGGTGGAGGTACCTGTGAATGTGAATGAGAGCCCCTCTGGGCTTTCCCTGCCTAGAATCTGGAAAGCCACATACCCTGTGGGTCAGGGTAATATGTCCTTTGTGTGCTTATTCAAGACATATAGTTCCATTCAATCTCTTCTCAGTAATTGTATCTCTGTATCTCTTATCTGTATTTCTTGATCCCTGTGCCTCAATGGTCTCAACTTCTGTGAGTTTAAGCAATCACTCTGTAACCCTGCAGTAACAATACTAATCCTGTCTCTAGGGCGGGTGCAAAAGCAGTTAAAGATTTAACTGCACCACCCAACTTCCTCACTTTTGAATAATAAAAGACTGGGGCCCCTGTCAGTCAAGAGAGACAAAGGCAGAGGGCCTGCGAGGAGGCAGCAAGAGAGAGACTGAAGGCAGAAGCCGCAAGAGAGCCTGCAGAGAGACTGAGAGACAAAGGCAGAGAGCCTGCGAGGAAGCAGCAAGAGAGTCTTAGAGGAATGAGCAGGAGAGCTAAAAAACAGTGAGAGAGCCTGCAAAGAGAGACAGAAACAGAGAAGCAAAGAAAGCAGCAGAAAGAGAAGCAGACAGAGAGTAGAGAGACAGAAACAGAGAAGCAAAGGAAGCAGCAGAAAGAGAAGCAGACAGAGAGTAGAGAGACAGAAGAGGAGAGAGAAGTAGAGCAAGAAGGCCAAAGCCAGAGCTAGAGAGCTAGAGCTAGAAAGCCAAAGCTAGAAAGCGAGAGCGTGAGCCTGAGCCTGCTTCATAGGTCTCTCCTGACTGACCTCGGGTCTGTCAGCTTGCATTAGATTTGCGTGTCCGTGTCATTATTTCGCCCGCGGTTCGGGACCCACAACTCCGCCGAGGCTGGCTTCCACCGGCGGAGATAACACCTCGCCAAAATGACTTGGAGGAGGAACAACCAACAGAAGAAAAACCCAGAGATTGCAACCCCTGTCAAGAATTACTGGAATTTAACATAAATAATAATACAGAAATGGAATTCAAGGCAGCAATTGTCCAAGCAATGGCTAACTTGGAAAAGAACATTAGTCTCAAGATAGAAGCTCTAATGACAGAAATGAGAGCCAAGGATAGATAGGCCATTAATGAGAGGCAATCTAATTTAAATATGCTAACAGCTAGAGTAAGTGAAGCTGAAGATTGTATTAGTGATTTAGAATACATATGGATTAGTAAGGAGGAGCAAGGGGCACTTGGGTGGCTCAGTTGGTTGAGCGACTACCTTCGGCTCCGGTCGTGATCCCGAACAGCTCCACATTGGGCTCCCTGCTCAGGAAGCCTGCTTCTCCCTCTCTCACTCCTACTGCTTGTGTTCCCTCTCTAGCTGTCTTTCTCTCTGTCAAAAAAATAAATAAAATCTTTAAAAAATAGAAGGAGGAGCAAGAGATGCCTTGGAACAAACAGCTAAAATCCCACGAAAACAGAATTAGGCAAATAAATGATGCCATGAAACACTCCAATATCAGAATTACTGGAATCCATGAAGGAGCTGAGAAAGAGAGAACCCTAGAAGATATAGTTGAACAAATCATGGATGAAAATTTCCCAAATCTGGAAAATGAAACAAATGTTCGTGTCCTAAGGCAGAGAGGACATCCCCCCAAGATCAATGAGACCAGAAAAACCTCCAGTCTCATAATTGTGAAACTCATGAATCAAAAAAACCAAAGAATATGTCTTAAGAGGAGCTAGGGGGAAGTGATCCCTTATGTATAGAGGGAGGACCATCAGAATAATGTCAGACCCATTCACAGAAACGTGGCAAGCCACAAAAGGCTGGAAAGACATATTCAGGAAATTAAATGACAAAAATATGCAACCAAGGATAATGTACCCAGCAAGGATGACTTCCAGAATGGAAAGGGAGATAAACAGCTTCCAAGACCACTAAGGTCTAAAAGATTATGCAACCACCAAGCCAGCACTACAAGAAATACTAAGAGGGGTTCTCTAAAAGAGAAATGAACCCAAGAGTGACACAGAACAGAAATTTACAGAGGTAATCTATAGAAACATGAACTTCACAGGCAACATGATGTCAATACAAACGTATCTATCAATAATCACTCTCAATGTGAATGGCCTAAATGCTCCAATAAAAAGACACAGGGTTGCAGACTGGATAAAATGACAGGACCCATCCATATGCTATTTACAAGAGACATATTTTGAATCTAAAGACACTTCCAGATTGAAAGTGAGGGGATGTAGGACCATCTTTCATGCGAATGGACCTCAAAAGAAAGCCAGGGTAGTGATTCTCATATCAGACAAATTGGATTTTAATCTCAAGACTGTAGTCAGAGACACAGAAGGACACTATATTATTCTCAAAGGGTCTATACACCAAGAAGATCTAACAATTGTAAATATTTATGCCCCCAACATGGGAGCAGCCAACTACATAAGCCAACTGTTAGGCAAAATAACGAGTCATATTGATATGAAGACATTAACTGTAGGAGATCTTAATACACCACTGTCAGCAATGGACAGATCATCTAAACTGAAAATCAACAAAGAAACAAGAACTTTAAATGACACATTGGACCAGTTGGATCTTATAGATATATTCAGAACATTCCACCCTTAAACATCAGAATACTCATTCTTCCCGAGCACACATGGAACTTGCTCCAGAATAGACCACATATTAGGTCACAAATAAGGGTTCAACCGATACCAGAAGATTGAGATTATTCCTTGCATATTCTCTGACCACAATGCTGTGAAATTGGAACTCAACCACAATAAAAAGTTCAGAAGAAAATGAAACACTAGGAAGCTAAGACAATCCTGCTCAAGAATCTGTGGATCAACCAGGAAATCAAAGAAGAACTGAAACACTTCATGGAAACCAATGAGAATGAAGATACAATAATCCAACACCTATAGGAAAGGCAGTCCTAAAGAGCTATCCAAACCTCACTCAAAAAAATTGAAAAATCCCGAATATACCAACTATCATTACACCTTAAAGAGCTGGAAAATCAACAACAAATTAAACCAACCCCATACACAAGATGGGAAATAATTAAGATTAGAGCAGAGATCAATGAACTAGAAACTAGAGATATAGTTCTAGTATCAATGAAACTAGAAGCTGGTTCTTTGATAGAATTAACAAGATCGATAAACCATTGGCCAAACTTATCCAAAAGAAAGGGAGAAGACCCAAATTAATAAAATTATGAATGAAAGGGGAGAGATCACGACCAACACCAAGGAAATAGGAACAATCATCAGAAATTACTATCAACAATTATATGCCAATAAGTTTAACAACCTAGAAGATATGGATACATTCCTGGAAACCTATAAACTTCCAAGACTGAAACAGGAAGACATTGACAATCTGAATAGACCTATATCTAGTAAAGAGAATGAAGCAGTGATCATAACCCCCCCAAAAAAGAAGAGCCCAGGACCAGACGGATTCCCTAGGGAATTCTACCAAACATTCAATAAAAAAATAATACCTATCCTCCTGAAGCTGTTCAAAAAATAGAAACAGGAAAGGAAAACATCCAGACTCTTTCTATGAAGCCAGCATTACTCTAATCCCCAAACCAGACAAAGATCCCATCAAAAGGAGAACTTCACGCCCATATCTCTGATGAATATGGATGCCAAGAGCCTTGCTATCATGATTCAATAATACATTAAAAAGATTATCCACTATGACCAGGTGCGATTTATCCCAGGGATGCAAGGGTGGTTCAACACTCACAAATAAATTAACGTGATAGAACAAATCAATAAGAGAAGAGAGAAGAACCACATGGTACTCTCAATTGATGCAGAAAAGGCATTTGACAAAATACAACGTCCGTTCCTGATTAAAAGTCTTCAAAGTATAGGGATAGAGGGAACATCCCTCAACCTCATAAAATCTATCTATGAAAAACTCACAGCGAATATCATTCTCAATGGGGAAAAACTGACAGCCTTCCCACTGAGATCAGGAAAAAGACAAGGATGCTCGCTCTCACCACTACTGTTCAACATAGTGTTAGAAGTCCTAGCAACAGCAATCAGACAACAGAAAGAAATAAAAGGTATTCAACTTGGCAAAGAAGAAGTCAAACTCTCTCTCTTTGCAGATGACATGATACTCTATGTGGTAAAACCAAAAGACTCTACCCCAAAACTACTAGAACTCATACAACAATTCGGTAATGTGGCAGGATACAAAATCAATGCACAGAAATCAGTTGCGTTCTTATACACTAACAATAAAAATATAGAAAGAGAAAGAGGAGAATGGATTCCGTTTACAATAGCACCAAAACCCACAAGATACTTAGGAATAAACCTAACCAAAAAAGTTAAAGATCTATACTTGAGAAACTACAGAACACTCATGAAGAAATTGAAGAAGACACAAATAGATAGAAGGGCATTCCATGATCATGGATCAGATGAATAAACATTGTTAAAATGTCTATACTGTGCAGAGGAATCTATACTTTTAATGCCATTCTTGTCAAAATTCCACCAACATTCTTCAAAGCATTGGAACAAACAATCCTAAAATTTTTATGGAACCAAAAAAGACCCTGAATCACTAAGGAATTATTGAAGAAGAAAAACCAAGCTGGGGGCATTACGTTACCCGACTTCAGGCTTTATTACAAAGCTGTGATCACCCAAAGAGCATGGTACTGGCACAAAAACAGACACATAGACCAATGGAATAGAACAGAGTACAGATATGGACCCACAAATCTATGGTCAATCATCTTTGACAGAGCAGGAAAAAATATCCAGTGGAAAAAAGACAGTCTCTTCAATAAATAGTACTGGGAAAATTGGACAGCTACATATGGAAGAATGAAGCTAGACCATTCTCTTATACCACACACAAAGACAAACTCGAAATGTATGAAAGACCTCAATGTGAGTCAGGAATCCATCAATGTCCTAGAGGAGAACATAGGCAGTAACCTCTTTGACATCGGCCACTACAACTTCTTTCAAGACATATCTCCAAAGGCAAAGGAGACAAAAGCGAAAATGAACTTTTGGGACTTCATCAAAATAAAAAGCTTCTGCACAGCAAAGGAAACAGTCAACAAAACAAAGAGACAACCCAGCGAATGGGAGAGAATATTTGCAAATGACACTACAGACAAAGGGCTGATATCCAAGATCTATAAAGAACTTGTCAAACTCAACAACAAAAATGAAGATCACCACATCAAAAAATGGGCAGGAGACATAAAGAGGCACTTCTCCATAGAAGATATACAAATGGCTAACAGACATATGAAAAAATGTTCATCACTAGCTATCAGGGAAATTCAAATCAAAACCACTCTAAGATACCACCTTATACCAGTCAGTATGGCCAAAATTAACAAGACAGAAAACAACAAGTGTTGGAGAGGCTCCGGAGAAAGGGGAACCCTCTTACATGGTTGGTGGGAATGCAAGTTGGTGAAGTTGCTTTGCTGAACAGTGTGGAGATTCCTTAAAAAATTTAAAATAGAGTTACCATTGGATGCTGCAATTGCACTACTGGGTATTTACCCTTAAGATACAGATGTCGTGAAAAGAAGGGCCATATGTACCCCAATGTTTATTGCAGCAATGGCCACAATTGTCAAACTGTGGAAAGAGCCAAGGTGCCCTTCAAGAGATGAATGGATAAAGAAGATGTGGTATATATATACAGTGGAGTACTATGCTTCCATCGGAAAGGATGAATATCCAACTTTTGTAGCAACATGGATTGGATTAGAAGAGATTATGCTGAGTGAAATAAGCCAAGTAGAGAAAGTCAAGTATCACATGGTTTCACTTACATGTGGTGCATAACGGGTAATATAGAGGATAGTAGAAGGAAAAGAAATGGGAAGTACAGTATATTGGGGAGAGAAACAAAACATGAGAGAATTTGGACTCAGAAACAAACTGAGGGTCTTAGAGGGAAAGGGGTAGGGGGATGGGAGAGCCCAGTTATGGGTACTGAGGGCACGTATTGCATGGAGCACTGGGTGTGGGGCATAAACAATGAATCTTTTAACATTGTAAAAAATAAAATTAAATTAACAATTTAAAAAAAGAAGGAGAGAAAAGAGAAAATATTTTGAAAGAAACGTTTAATGGGTAATTATTGAGAATTTTTCAAAATTGATAAAAAGTCAAGCTACATATTTAATAAATGTAACAATGTGGAATTAAATGATGGCCATGTAAATTTAAATATAATAATGTATCTTTCCATGGCAATAAATAAAAACAATAAAAATAATTAAACTACAAAAAATCATGAGCTTATTATAATAAAACACAGAGAATGCCTAAGCTTTAAATTACCTGAATTAGGGAGAAAAATTCACCAAATCCAGAAAACTATCTCTCATATTCCTGATACAAATCTTTTCAGAAAGCTGTAACAGTCCAATGAAAATCGAGTAGAATTTCTCTGTGATATAATCGGAAAGGCAACATTCAGAGCCTTTCTTTTGTCCTGCGACCCCTTCTCCCTTTCTAGCCACTAACTTCTTTTTTCATTTTGTTGTCAAATTTTCCAATCACTCTGTCTTCTTTCATTGCCAAATATATTGAAGATTAATTGGCTATGTAGTTCTTTCAAAGATTAGCAAAAGCAAGAAGCTGCTTTGTCATTCAGAGACATCAATACAATTTTACACTTTTCTTATTTTTTATTTTTCCCTCGATTTATTATACCTTCAAATATGTTATCATATCCTCTATATTAAAATGCATACATGTACATGTGCACATACACACACACAGAGCCTTTCTTTGGTCCTTCTCCCCTTTCTAGCCACTAATTTTTCCCCCCATTTTGTTGTCGAACATTTTAATCACTGTCTTCTTTTATTCCCAAATATATTCATGATTGAAAATTTTCATCCATTTTCCCCTTTTTACAACTTCACCACTTTTCACTTTTTACCGTGACTCTACTGAAACTGCCTTTCCAAAATTTCTATAATTTGCTACTCATCAAATATGATGCTTTTCCTGACTGCATTCTTATTAGTTGGTAAGTTAGTTAGGGTTTTTGGAAGTTTGACACTCCTTCTCAAAACTCTTCTCTCTTTGGTTATTTTATTTTATTTTATTTTTTATTTTTTTTTTTCCTTAAAGGTTGTCTTATTGTAAAACCATAAATACAACACTGACATGAAATCATTTAAGTAACTGATCCTCTCTAACCATTAAAAGGATGTCTTTTTACCTTGGCATCAACCAACTGGGAAATAATGTTGCAAGAATTCCGGGAGTGGGGGGTAAATTCTGGGCTAGGGCTTTTGGCGATTTAACCAACCAAGTGGAACCTTCCTCTTCTTCCTGTGAATGTCCCACTTTTGGACAAGAACAGACAGGTAAAAACAGCAATATTTAAACAGTTCAATTTTAAATTTTATTACTCTGTAAAAATCTTTTTTTTCCCTTTTTTTCTATTCCTTTCCTCCATTTGACATCAGAAAAAGTTTTAAACATCAGGAAACTGATTTGGCTGTAAATGGAGATATGGTACCAAAACAAAGTGAAAACGAAAAAAATCCAAAGGACAAACAAAAACCCCTAAATAAATCCTCAAGTTTGGTCTTGAGGGTTTATAGATCATAAGAACCGTCAACTCAACCCACATGCAACGTGACTCCTTGGAGAGCTGCTGGAGCCACACCGAGGACACAGGAGACCGCAAACAACGTCTTTTGTTAATTAACACAGCAAGGGTGACACTAAGTAACTTTTTAAAAATACAGTACATGGTACACAGGGCCCCAAGAGGGCCCCTGATAAACCCCTCGTGAAGACTAGAGTCAAGCACTGCTGTTTATAAAAATATTGTGTTGCTACAAAAGTATAAATTAATGCTACTGGTATTAAGAAATATTAAATACATAAAACTTATAAGGATTAAGAAAAATATTCATTAATACCTGTAGAAAACTCTGGCCTAAAAAAGATATTTTTTGTGTGTTTGGTTTTTTTGTAAATTTCTGTTTTTTTTTTTTTTTTTAAGATGACTTGAATTTCTTGCACTCGGAGAGAGAGACACAGATGTGCCTATGGTATTGCCTAGAACATCTTAACTACTGAGAAAGGACGGTGCGGGGGCGGGGGGGTTACAAGCAGGTGGTTACTCAGCGGGGCACAGGAGGGAGGGGCACCAAGGCTTTCTCAAGATTTACCTGATATGCAAGAATCACCAACGTGAAGTTTGCGGGGAAAAGAAAAGGGATTAGAAAACTGAAAATAATTTACGCTTTTTAAAAAAATATCTCCGCTTCAGGTGGTTGTTACAAAATGATTTCCTGATGCTTGGGATCTGAATGGCCCTGAACGCGCTGCCCAGTGGATCCCCTGTCTCCTGGCTGGCAAGTCCCAGCCCCACGCCAGTCCACGAGCTGGCTCACGGCCTGAGAACCCCGCCATCCTGGCTGGGTGGGAGGGAGGGGCCCCAGGCGGAGACCGCCTGGCACCTGGGTTGTGGGAGGAGGCTTCCTTCTGGCTGCTCTCAGACCCCAAGGTCTCTGCCAACCTGGATGTCAGGAAGCGGCCTGGCTGGGGGGCCCAGGCACAGGGAGGGAGAACGGTGTTCGGAGTAGAGCATCCACGCCTGGGCTACTCAGATCAAGCACTCGCGAGGCTGCAGTCCTTAGCCTGGGCTTTGGTGAAGGTGAAGCCAACAGACATCAGATGAGGGGAGGACCTCCTGCAGGGTGGGGGCGTGCTCTCTCCGCCCCTCGGGGGTCCACGTATGTCAAAACCAGAAGTGGTCCCTTTGGTTATTTTAAATCTAATTTCCTGAACCTGAAGTCATTTAATATTTGATTTTGTCTCATAGTATTCCAGCTACTAGGTTAAACTAGAGAATAATCACAACAAATGCAAAAGTTTCTTATGACAGCCAGTGCTTCCACAAACAGCCTCCTTTCTTTACTTTTTCCTTGTGTCTTTCCAATGCCACCTCCATAGCTGGAGACAGTTATTCTTTTCTAGTTCCTATCATAATGCAACCCAGTTCATCTCCTCAGAGGATTTTGTCTTTCAGATTATACCACAGAGAAATTAAAAGCCTCAACATAAGTAAGTTCAACTATTCACCTCTTCAAACACACATGCCTACAAACCTGCAGCAATCCATCCTTTCCTCACAGGGAAGAGTTGTCTTAACTATAATAAGGGTATTCCTCTGTGCACAACTCCCCATACATCTTTCTGGTTATTTCTATAACAATTATAATCTCTTTTTCCTTTTATCTTCCTTAACTCTTTTGTTATTCTTTTTCCTCCTAATAAAAGAGTATTTATCATCTTACCCTTCACTCTAAGCTTCTCTGCATATGGTACTTTTCATCTCTTCAATGAATCTATACTGCACTATTCAAAGGGTATTTTCAATGGCCAAACATATTGATTTTGCTTTTGGTTATCTTACTTGACCTCTCAGTCATAATTAAAACTGTAGGTACTCTTAAAGATGTATTCTCCCTTGGCTTCACTTACTCTTTTTCTTCCTCTAATGACATCTCTTCCTTTGTCATCTTTTTCCTTCTATTCATCATTTAATTGACATGTTCCTCTTTTCTTCACTTTCTGCGTCTACACATTCACTCTGAATGACCTCATCTCCTCCTCTGACTTCAACCATCATTTATTTGCTGATGACTTCTAAATCTCTGTAAGCAACCAATGCATTTTGTTCAAAGTTCTGATTCACATGTCAAACATCTTAGTGGACCTCACTGACAATTCCCTTATGTATATAATAGAAATGATGATGATGATGATGATGGTGACGATGACGACGACGATGATGATGATGATAGCGTAAGTTTTGAGGACAGACAGCTTAGTTTGCATCTGAGCTCTATAAATTAATATATAGATCATCTTGGGTAAGTAATTTAAGTCACTTAAACCTCAGTTTACATATCTGTAAAATGAGGATATTAGCATCTAATTTCTCTATTTGCTACAAGAATTAAATGTAATAATTTATATAAACAGTTATTATTTGGTACCTGATACATTTTATTATCTATACTAATAACAAATATGTATTACTTAATGCACACATATGGACCAGTCACCCTATACATATTTTCTCATTTAAATTTCATTATAGGGGGTGCCTGGGTGGCTCAGTCAGTTAAGTGGCTGCCTATAGCTCAGGTCATGATCCCAGGGTCCTGAGATCAAGCCCCTCTGCTGAGCAGAGAGCCTGCTTCTCCCTTTCCTTCTGCCTGCTGCTCTAACTACTTGTGCTCTCTCTGTCAAATAAATAAATTAAAATCTTTAATAAATACATATAGCTTAAAAATATTTGCTGAGTTAATGAGTAAAAGTAGCAGAGAAGGAAGGTTAGAGATGCATACATGAAATGACCATCACCCAGAACATTCAATGTTGAAGCACTTTGGGAAAATGAGGAGTGAATGGGGGCAGAAGGATGGAGAAAGCAGTAAATGAAGATAGAAAAAAGTCAGAACAATTTTTGTGTGACAGAAGCCACAAGTTTTATAAACAGGAAAAGCAACAAATGCAAATACCACTGCATATCCTTTCTCAACCCTCATCTACATATGCACAGCACAAACATAGATGCACATCCCCAGGAAGCTGAATTAGTGTGGAATTCATATTCATCACTAAATAATAGAATTAGAGACACTTGTGGAAGTTATACAAAACTCTGATTTTTTAAATTAAATTGCATGTTAAATTAAAAACTCATGCATTTATAAGTAATATTATTTAGAAAATTTAGAAAACAGGGTCGCCTGGGTGGCTCAGTTGGTTAAGCGACTGCCTTCGGCTCAGGTCATGATCCCGGAGATCCGGGATCGAGTCCCACATCGGCTCCCTGCTCGGCAGGAAGCCTGCTTCTCCCTCTCTCATTCCCCCTGCTTGTGTTCCCTCTCTGGCTGTGTTTCTCTCTGTCAAATAAATAAAATCTTAAAAAAAAAAGAAATAAAATTTAGAAAACATAAAAAAGGAGAAATAAGGAACAAGTATGTAACAATGTAAAGACAAAAGCATCTTTTGGGTAGAGGGACCACTTCAGGAACTCACAGGTTTGTTGGCTGGATGGTTGGCTTAATATAATATACACCCATTAACTCACCACCCAACCTGAAAACTAGACAATTGACAATGACTTCATTTACTTCTATTCGTCTTCCTTTTCATTTCCCCTGCATCGTAATACCTGAGGTAACCACTACCCTGAATCTTGTGTTTTCCTCCCTTACTTCTTAAAAATACAGCTGGAGCACATACATACCTTTAATTCAAAAGTACATATTGTTTAGTTTTAGCATTCTAGAAAGTGTCTTAAATGCTCTATAACCTTGGATTTATATTTTTCACTTAGGACATTATTGCTAAGACTCACCCACATTGTCATGTTGAGTAAGGAACAGGTGGGAATAGTTAGAGAGAGATAGATAGGGGACTATGTGTTCAGGCTCACAGAAATCCCCAAAACGCAGAGGTGTAAAGAAACAAGAGATAGAGGAACATACCAGACCAGCCTACCCTAGGTGTCGGGTGCAGGGTAGGGAGGGGGGGTGTCTTTTTTTAATGGCAGTCACCTGTGATCAAAAAGAATAACCAGACCCTAAAAAGAAATAAGACTAGTCCTTACTCAAACCAAGATGTCACAAAATCCCACAAGCTCCCTAGTCAGTTCTAAAAAAAAGACAGTGGAGGCGCACGTTGGCAACCCTGTCAGGACTCCTCTTACTCCTGAGAGCTTTTTCTGTATCCTTGCTTAATAAAACTCATCACTTTACTCGCTCTCCTTTATCTGCGAGATTCATTCCTCGACTCCAGGAAAGAAGAATCTAGCTCTCCTGCTTCAATGTGTAGCTGTGGTTCATTTTTGGACTGTTGTGTAATATCATCTAGCATTATGTAAATATGCAAGAATGTATCTACTGTCCCAGACATTTGTTTTGTTTCCCCAGATTTTTCTTTTATTTTTTAAAAATTTATCTGTGAGTAAGAGAGCATGCTCGCAAGAGGAGGAGCAGAGGGAGAAGCAGAACACCTGCTGAGCAGGGAACCCAATGAGGGGCTTGATCCCAAGACCCTGAGGTCATGACCTGAGCCAAAGACAGACACTTAACGGACTGAGCCACTCACGAGTCCCAGATTTTTCTTTTATGAATAATGTTGCTGCAAACATCTTTAGCCATATCCCTTGATGGAAATAGGTCAGAGTTTCTCTTGGACATATGCCTAGGACTAGAATGTAGGGCATATAAATGTTCAACATGACATGATAAAGCCAAACTGTTTTTCTAAAGAAGCTGTGCTAATTTACACTCCTACACAAAAGTATATAAAATACCCAGTATCAACACTTGATATTCTCTTCTTAATTTTGCCAAATAGATATATAATAAAATCTCAGTGTGGTCTTGATCCACATTTTGCTAATCACCATGAAGCCAAACACCTTTATTAGCCATATGCCTGTGCTATTTATAAACTTTGTCATTTGTTCAACTGTGTGGTTCAAGGCAGTTTTGCTGGAAGAGAACAGAAAATCTCACTGGGTATTAGCATGGCATGTGGACTAGGGAAAAAAGACTCTTTCACCCGTACATTCAAATATATTGACCAGGTGGAAGGAAGTTGCCCTATATAAATAGTGAGCAAATTGTGGACACTTAGCTAAAGCTAGGGAGTAAAAAGCCCTCCTGAGGAGCTATGAGAGAAGAAATCATTTTATCATTATCTCTCACTACCAACCTTCCTAAGAGGAACAGTAACTTTTCCTGGTGATACCTTTAGATTCACACCTCACTAAACCTTCTGGAAAACAGGCAACATATGAGGGAAAACCTTTGTCACCACCTTGACCCATCATCCTTTCTTGTCACAGGAATGTCTACAAGTCAGTTTTCTTCCTGGTTCCTGACACAGAGCTCCTAAAACCCTTATAAATCCCTAAGTGATAAAAGCAACAGAAGCATCTTTTGTTCTAATCAGGCAATTCTGGGTCGGCTCCTGGAGGGCTTCTGGATGGGGACCAGTTACCAGAAAAACAAAGCCATGATTAGAAGCTTGGAATTTTCAACTCCAACCCTCCTATTCTCCAGAGAATGGAAAGGGGCTAGAGATGGAGTTCATAATAGACCATGCTTATGTAAGGAGGCCTCCTTAAAATCCCAAGGGAATTCAGAGATCTTCCAGGTTGGTGAATATACATCTATACACCCCGAGAGTAATACACCCCACCTCCATGGGAACACAAACCCCTGTGCTCAGGACCCTCCCAGATGAACCCTTGCCCTCTGTATATCACATCTGGATGTTCATCTGTATTTTTTATCATAGAATTTAATAAACTGGTTAGTACATGTTCCTCTGAGTTCTGTCAGCCACTCTAATACCCCTAAGGCAGGGGTCATGGGATCCTCTGATTGTAGCCAAGCGGAACAGAAGTTATGAGTAACGTGAGGACCTACTGCTTGTAACTGGCACTAAGCAGGGACAGTCTCCTGGGACTGAGCCCTGAACCTTGGCATCTGAAAGTATATCCAGGTAGGTAATGTCAAAATTTAGTTAAACTGTAGGAATCTCAGCTGCTGTCAAAGCATTGCTTGTGGTGAGGAAAACTCCCACATATATGGTGTCGAATCAAAGACAGGTTCTCCTACACATCTGGTTTATCTGATTTTTTCTCTTCTCCTTTTTAAAAAAATTTTTATATAAATTCAACTTAGTTAACATAGTGTGTATTATTAGTTTCAGAGGTAGAATTTAGTGATTCATTGGCTACATCCAATGCTCCTTACATCCAGTGCCTTCCTTAATGTCCATCACCCAGTTACTCCCTTCTCTCATGCCCCCCCCTCCAGTAACCCTGTTTGTTTCCTATACTTAAGAGTCTCTTATGGCTTGTCTCCTTCTGTGATTTCATCTTATTGTATTTTTCCTTCCCTTCCCCTATGTTCCTCTGTTTTGTTTCTCACATTCCACATATGACTGAAATCATATGGTATTTGTCTTTCTCTGACTTAATTCACTTAGCATAATACCCTCTAGTTCCAATCATGTTGTTGCAAATGGCAAGATTCCATTCTTTTTGATGACTGAGTAATATTCCATTGTACATACCACACCTTCTTTATCCATTCATCTGCCGATGGACATCTGGGCTCTTTCTATATTTTGGCTATTGTGGACATTGCTGCTATAAAATATTGAAGTCTTTCATTCATTTTTAATTTATTTTTGTAAATGGTGTAAGAAAGTGGTGCAGTTTCTTTCTTTTGCATGTTTTTGTCCAGTTTTTCAACACCATTTGTTGAAGAGTCTGTCTTTTTCCCACTGAATATTCTTTCCTGCTTTGTCAAAGATTAGTTGGCCATATAGCTGTGGGTCTATTTCTGGGGTTTCTACTCTGTTCCATTGATCCATGTATCTCTTTTTTGTGCCAGTACCATACTGTCTTCTTCATTACAGCCGGGAAATATAACTTAAAGTCCAGAATTGTGATACATGTGGCTATGCTTTTCTTTTTCAAGACTGGTAGCATGTACATTTTAATATTTGTTCTTCCAATACATGAGTATAGGAAGTTTTTCCATTTATTTATGTCATCTTCAATTTCTTTCATCAGCGTTTTTATAGTTTTCAGAGTACACATCTTTTACTGTTTGTGGTGCTTGCATCTTTTACTGTTTGTGGTGAGGTTTATTGATAGGTATCTTATGATTTGGGGTACAATTGTGAATGGGATCCATTCATTGATTTCTCTTTCTGCAGCTTCATTACTGATGTAAGAAATGCAAGAGATTTCTGTACCGTGATTTTGTATCCTGCAACTTTACTGAATTCATGTATCAGTTGTAGGAATTCTTTGGTGGAGTCTTTTGGGTTTTCTATATAGAGTATCAAATTGTCTGCAAATACTGAAAGTTTCACTTCTTCCTTATCAATTTGGATGTCTTTTGTTTCTTCTTGTTATCTTATTGCTGAGGCTAAGACTTCCAGGACTATGTTAAAACAGAGGTGAGGGACACCTGGGTTGCTCAGTGGTTAAGCCTCTGCCTTCAGCTCAGGTCATGATCCCAGAGTCCCAAGATCGAACCCTGCATCGGGCTGCATGCTCGAAGGGAAGCCTGCTTCTCCCTCTCTCACTGCCACTGCTTATGTTCCTTCTCTGGCTGTGTTTCTCTATGTCAAATAAATAAAATATTAAAAAAAAAAAAAACCAGAGGTGAGAGTGGAAATCACTGTCTTCTTCTGGATCAGAAACAGTGGAAAAGCTCTGTTTTTCCCCCACTGAGGATGATATTACCTATAGGTTTTTTGTATAAGGTCTTTATTATATTGAGGTTGTTCCCTCCAACTTTATTTTGTTAAGGGTTTACCATGAATGCATATATACTTTGTCAAATACTTTTTCTGCTTCTTTCGAGAGGATCATATGGTTCTTTCTTTTATTTATGTGGTGTATCATGTTGGTTGATTTGCAACTACTGAACCACCCTTGCAGCTCAGGAACAAATCCCACTTGAGCGTGGTGAATGATTCTCTCAATGTACTGTTCGGTTCAATTTGCTAGTACTTTGCTGACAATTTTTACATCCATGTTCATCAGGATATTTGCCTATAGTCCTCTATTTTAGTGGAGTCTTTGTCTGGTTTTAGAATCAAGGTAATGCTGACCTCGTAGAATGTTTTTGGAAGCTTTTCTTCCGTTTCTATTTTTTGGGAACAGTTTGAAAAGAATAGATGTTAACTCTTCCATAAATGTTTGGTAGGATTCCCTGTAAGATCATCTGGCTAAGGACTTTTGTTTTTTGGGAGACTTTTTATTACTTATTCAAATTCTTTGCTTATTAACAGTCTGTTCAAGTTTTCTGTTTCTTCCTGTTTCAGTTTTTTAGTTTATATGTGTCTGAGAATTTATCCATTTCTTCCAGATTGCCCAATTTGTTGGTTTATAATTTTCATAATATTCTCTTATAACTGTTTGTATTTCTGTGGTGTTGGTTGTTATTTCTAATATCTCATTTGTAATTTTATTTATTTGAGTCCTTTTTATTTTCTTTTTGTAAGTCTGGCTAGAAGTTTATCAATTTTATTAATTTTTTCAAAGAACCAGCTTCTGGTTTCATTTACCTGTTCTACTTTTTTTTTTTACACTTTCTAAATCATTTATTTCTTCTATAATCTTCATTATTTCCTTTCTTCTGCTGGCTTTAGGCTTCATTTGTTGTTGTCTTCCTAGCTCCTATGCATGTAAGTTGAGGTTGTATAAAAATTTGAGATTTTTGTTGTTTCTTGAGATAGGCCTGTATTGTTACCTACTTCCCTGTTAGGACCACTTTTGCTACATCCCAAGGATTTTAGACAGTTGTGTTTTCATTTCTATTTGTTTCCATGTATTTTTTAAAAATTCTTCTTTGATTTCCTAGTTGACCCCTTCATTCTCTAGTAGTGTGTTGTTTAACTTTGATGTATTTGTGGTCATTCTAAATTTTTGTGTGTGTCTGACTTCAAGTTTCATAGCTTTGTGGTCAGAAAGTATGCATGGTATGATCTTTTTGTAGTAGTTGAGGCCTTATTTATGACCTAGTATGTGATCTGCTCTGGAGAATTTCCCATCTGAACTTGAAAAGAATGTGTATTCTGCTGCTTTAGGATGAAGTGTTCTGAATATATATAAGTCCATCTGGTTCAGTTTGGCATTCAAAGCCTTTGTTTCCTTATTGAAAATGATCTGTCTATTGTTGTAAGAAGGGTGTTAAGTTTCCCTACTATTATTGTATTATTATCAATGAGTTCATTTATGTTTGTTATTGTTTTATGTATTTGGGTGCTCCCATGTTGGAGGCATAAATATTTAAAACTGTTAGATCTTCTTGTTGGATAGTCCCCTTTATTATGATATAGTGCCCTTTTCATCTCTTTTTACAGGCTTTGGCTTAAAATCTAATTTGTCTGATATAAGTATAGCTACTCCAGCTTTCTTTTGATGTTCATTTGCATGATAAATGTTTCTCTATCCCCTTACTTTCAGGTGTCTTTAGGTCTAAAACGGGTCTCTTGTAGGCAATGTACAGATGGGTCTTGGTTTTCTGGGGGTTGTTTTTGTTTTTTTAGTTTTTGTTTGTTTTTTATCCATTCTGATGATCCTGTATCTTTTGATTGGAGGGTTTAGTCCATTTACATTCAGAGTAATTATTGATAAATATGTATTTATTGCCATTTTATTACTTGGTTTGTCACTTTTTGGGAGATTTTCTCTGCTTTTCTGTTGTCTTTTTCACTTTTGGTCTTTTTTTCCCAATAAGAGTCCTTTAATATTTCTTGCAGGGCTGGTTTTGTGGTCACAAACTCCTTACTTTTTGTTGTCTGGAAAACTCTTATCTCTCTTTCTATTCTGAATGACAGACTTGTTAGATAGAGCATTCTTGGTTGTAGGTTTTTCCCATTCAGTATGTGAATATATCATGCCACCCTCTTTTGGATTGCCAAGTTTTTCTGAATATATCTACAATTAGCCTTCCAGGCATTCCCTTGTCAGTGAAGGACTTCTTTGTTACTGCTTTTAGAATTTTTTCTTTATACTATAGTTTGCAAATTTAATTATAATATGTAGTTGGTGCTGGCCTGCTTTTGTTGATTTTGATGGAAGTTCTCTGTGCCTCCTGAATGTGGTTGTGTTTCCTTCCCCAGATTAGAAAAGTCTTCAGTTATTATTTCCTCAAATAAACCTTCTTTCCCCTTTTCTCTTTTTCTTCTGGGACTCCAATAATAGGAATGTTATTACATACGATGGAATCACTGTGTTTCCTAGGTCTTTATTTATGATCCATAGTTCTTTTATCTCTCTTTTTTCAACATCACCATTTTCCATTGTTCTATCTTCTATATCACTTATTCATTCTCACTTTTTTCATCCCTGTGGTCATGACAGCCAAAGAGTTTCAAATTTGTTACCGCATTTTCCTCTTTTTTTACTGTTTTTGAAACTGTTTTATCTCTGTGGTAAGGTTCTCACTGATGTCTTACATGGTTTTCTCAAACCTGGTGAGTATCCTTATGATTGTTGCTTTAAGAATAAGCTGCAGCAGGGGTCTGCCTGGTCTTCTGAGGGAGGGTCTCAGTGCACTGGGAAAGAGTCAGGTTTAACCTAGGCGGGTGGCTGTATATGAGCTCAAGGATGTGGAATTTGGAGCAAAGCAGGCTAAAGAGTTAGTGTCCAGATGACCAGCCCTCAGCAGGTATCTCTGCACCTATGCTAAAGGGTGAAGAAAGGATGGTGTCCACTGCCGCCACCCTCAGGTCTTCTTCCCTTGGAGAGGCATCTCTGCAAATGCCACCTCTTATAGATACACTGGAAGAAGAGCCAACTGTCTCTCCCTGAGCATCTTAGGCAATCCTCAGATCATGCCTCTACCCTGGGATTGCTTGCCAGACTTCTTTCAGGGAGTGGGCAGTGCCCTTAGGTCTCTATTCCAGCCAAGTTTACCAGCCTCTAAAACTCCAGTCTTTGAGCTCCACTGGTTGCAAAAACTCACAAAAATCAGCCCTTCTCTTTTTCCCAACCAGTGGTTTTGGGAAAGTGCTCTCCTTGTGTTTATTCATTTGCAGCCCCCTCTCTCTCTTACCTTTCTCTGCAATCAGGGCTCCCTCCCTTCTGCAGCACCCACAATCCATTTCTCCCCATACCACATGTACACCTATGCTTTTATTGATGTAAACCTGCCTCTCAGAACTACTTTTGTTATATCCTACTTTTTTTTTTTTTTAAGAAAAACAACCAACAAAAACTAAAGTGAAAACAGTCTTTAATAAATTCAGGCTCCTCTACTTCTGAGAGAGCCAAGAAAAACAACCAACAAAAACAAAAGTGAATACAGTTTTCCATAAATTCATACCCCTTTGCTACTGAGAGTCAAAGTCTGGCCTGGAGGTAAGTCATTGCTATAGGATTTCTCTTCCTGACTGCCCATGGTTCTTGCTTATACAGCTTAGAGGAATGCAGAGAAGACCAGACTAAGATTGCTAGGCAGTAAAGCCAAGTTTATGAGCAATAATGCAAAGCTCTGGAAGGAGGGGGCCTGAGAGGGTTGCGGGTTCCTCGGTTTCATGTTTAGCTGTACCGGGTTTTATGGGCTTGGTGGTAGGCTGTTTTAATCTGATTAACCCTCCCTCAGGGTGGTGTAAAGTCTTTTTAAGGGTAGTTTCCTCTTAGTGTGTTGGGGGTGGGGCGTTTGTCCCTGCCTGCTTTTCTTCCTACTATCCTTCCTTGTCAGCATCCTATGGGAGGAGTCAAGCAAGGAACCTAATCTACCTCTGAAGGAAGCAGAGAATGAAAGTTTCACTTCAAGCAGACAGATGAAGAAAAAGGAGAAAAATGGAATAAACAAAGAGGTACAACAAACATAGAAACTAAAATAGAAACAGAAACTGATGGAAATAGTAAAGTGATGTAGTTTTTGAATGCAGGTGGGATCCAGACCAGATGGCCAAGAAAGAATTCTTGAGACATCTTTGGTACAGAAGGGTGATTTTATTAACGCAGGGGGACAGGTCCTGTGAGCAGAAAGAGCTGCTGCACTAAGGCTCTGAGGGGTGACTGCTTATATACTTGGGAGTTGGGGAAGGTAAGGAAAAAGGGAGGTGTCCAAAAGGACTGCCATATGCTAAGAGGACCTAAGAAGATATTGGAGGACTTGCCATTGCAAGTTAAGGTTTCATTAATTGAAATTAAGGTTTCAATAAACAAATAATTAACATTAATACAGTTGAGAGTTTCCTTCTGGAAGTTAAGTTATTCATAAGAATGCTTCTTTCTTATAAATCACTAAGGTGTATATAAACCGAGGGAGACTCATTTCCTACGGCGATGTGATCTCTATACTTTAACTATCTGTTTTTTCAAAAAAAAAAATATCTGTTTTTTTCTTCCCTTAGCTTTAGGGCAGCTAGGAGGACCTGAGGAATGTCATACAGATCCCATGCCGGAGGGCTTTTACTTTGCTCTCAGCTTGCTTTCTGCTCCCTCATCAATAGGGAACAGAGACAGCCCAATAAACACTCTGAGAACACAAACATGATTCTGGCAGTGTCACTGCTCTGCTACAAATCTGGGAGAAAGGCAGTATATTATCTGAACAAACAAGTAACTTGGTTGTGTTCTCAAGTAAAAATAAATCGACAGGTTTAAAAATAAATACTTTGTTTTAAAGTATTATTGCAATAAGAGGAAGAAGACTTATAATAGGGAAACAATCTAACCATAGAGGTACGAGTGCAATCATCTCAAAGGCCAGGCAGAAAGGAATTTTCTTCTATGGGGAAATGTCAGCAAGGCTAGAACAAACCGGGTATAGAGGGAGTGGGATAATCAGGTACGGTATTTCCCTGAGGTCTTCTGATTCTTAGCAGGGATCATCAAGGAGGAGTTATATATTGGGTCAGGGTAAGAGTGGATCAAAGTTCAGGGCACTGGAGCAGAAAGGAATTCAGGATCCAACTGAGGTGGCCCGCCACCGGACAGTACTCCGGGTCCTCCTTCACCCCGGAGTTCCAAGCCTCTTGGCAGTCTTGCCCTGAGCAAACTCCAAGGAGAAGTGGACCAGTTCGCCTAGCAGCTCACCACCTCCCAGGAATATATTTAGTCAGGTCCCGCTAGAAGGGAAGCTTGATCACCTTCCAAGAATTTCTGAAAGGAATTCCACAGGTTAGGGACTGCGGGGGCGGGGGGGGGGGAATTCGATAAGATAGGAACCTCCTGAAAGGGGGGACAGGAAGGAATTTCTGAAAGGATTTCCACAGGACAGGAACCTCCAGGGGAGAGGAACTATAGTAACTTCTGTGTAAATACCTGAGTAAGTGAATGCCCTGTTAAGTGTTGGTGGCTCCACAGTCTTGAGACTATGGGGTCTAAGTGGGTTCCAACCCGTTTCCCTGGCGACCTCACAGAGTCTAGGGCAAGCCCTTCCAGGCACCAGTCCGGGGCTTATACAGACTCACTGTTCCTAGGAGGCACCCACCTCTCCTCCGGGAGAGCACACAGGTGGACATCTGATAGGTCTGTCCTTGGAGGGCCATCCACCCTTTGTCTTTATGTCACCGAGACAGGGAGGGAATACAAAGGATAAGCAAGAGAACCCCTGTTCGTCATGGGTGGAAGCTCTTCAAAACCTATGGTCCTAGACTGCATGCTCAAAAATCTTAAGGAGGGATCTCAGGAGACTATGTGATCATCTCCTGGAAAGTTATGCACATTGTGTGAACTGGAATGGGCCACCTTTGGGGTAGACTGGCTCTCTGAGGATGCCCTAAAACCTACCCACTGTCCAGGTCATTACAAAAGTATGATCAGGACTCCCAGGCCCCTGACCAATTCCCATATATTGATTCTTGGCTTCAGATAGCCCAAACTCTGCCCTCATGGGTCAGATTCTGTGCCTATAGGAAGGCCCAAAATAGGATTTTTGTAACCAGTAAAAGACCCCAAAGGCTGAGGGAAGTAAATCCTGTCTATCAGAGAGACCCCGCCCTGAGGGCATCAGGGGCAGCAATGGGGTTGAGCTTGGGACTAGAATGAGCCCCACAGGAAGCCCGGGGATCATAGTTATTCCTCCTCTGACTTGGGGCCTGAAGCTGAGCTGCAGGAAGACTGTGTTCCTGCTTCTTCTTAGAGGCATATGTGGACCGATACCTGATTTAGCAGCTCAGGCATCCCACAGGAAACTTGATCCAGACAGAAACAAAATGTAAAATAGCAGGAGTTCTCATTCTTAAATTTAAGAAAGAAGACCCGAGACTAAGAATGGTGAGTGTCTCTAATAAACCAGGTATTCTTTGGGTGTGTTAAACATATACTTTCATTTAATTTCCCCAAAACACCATGTATCATTGTAGAGTGTAAATAATGTAACTTTGGTCATCTAGTAAGTAGTTTCAGGTTAAAAAAAAAAAATCTGATAACCTGAAGCAGCGATTCAAACACAGGGAGGAAAACTATGTGTTCTGGAATCCTGCAACTTGGTTTCAAAATTTTGTTTCAACCACTTTCCAGTGAGGAGACTTGAACAACTTTTCTGTATTTTTTGTGCCTTGATTCCTCATTTGCAAAATATAGGTAGTATTTATAATAGAGTTGTAAGATTCAAATTAGATTATCTCTATTAATTGCTTAGAAAAACATCTAATGTTTAGTAACTCCCCAGAAAATATTATTCTCCAATGATCTCCAAATAATGCTATTCTTTTTAAAAAATATTTTATTTATTTATTTATTTGACAGAGAGATAGATCACAAATAGGCAGAGAAGCAGGCAGAGAAAGAGGGGGAAGCAGGCTCCCTACTGTGCAGAGAGCCCAATGTGGGACCCAATCCCAGGACCCTGAGATCATGACCTGAGCGGAAGGCTGAGGCTTAACCCTCAGGGCCACCCAGGCACTCCCAAATCTATGCTATTCTAAAATCTCATTCTGCTTCCTGTATTTGAGTGTGACAATCATAATACCCATTGAAATATACTTTTCATGTTTCAATTAAGATTAGTTTGTCTTAATTATGGTGATAATCTTATGCCATTTATGTATTTGTTAAAAGACAACGTATTTTACTCATATTGTTTGAAAGTTGCTCTTTGATAAGTTATAAGTAATACACTATTGGAAATGGTAAACTTAGCTGGTAACTAGCCTTAGGAATTGTGAGTAGAGATTCAAAGAAGGCAGCGAGACAGTCCTAAAGCACAGAGCCCAGGAGGAGACCCAGCCAGAAAGAAAAGGGGGCTAAGGGAAATTGCCTGCCTAATAGATGTGGGGGCTTCTCCTTCACTCATTTCCCAGGTTAATGGCTATAACTGGAGCCATCTGTTGTTTGTGTCCCTCAGGACAGGGATTTTGAGGAATATTCCCAAGGGCTGGCTCCTCTGTCAGAGCTGATGAGCTTTTCTCTGCCT
>PITA01022375.1:0-30486 GCA_004023965.1 Spilogale gracilis | reverse complement strand
GAAAAGGGAGGGGAAAGAAAAAAGAAAACGGAGAGGAGGAAGCAAGAAAAGACACCCCTACCAGAGCGGGGCCCGGTGATAAGATTTATATGGTACAGAGCTGTTACAGGGTAAAGAAAGGGTTATCAAGGGTGAATGAAGAGGTCAAAAAGCAAAGCCCAACCTATATGACCCCCAAGACCAGTACTTATATAATATATTTTGTAATTTATTTTTAAACAACTTCATTGAGATATAATTCACATACTATATAATGCTTTCATTTTTTTAGTTTATTAGTAAATATGGTTTTTGGCATATTTACAAAACCATACAACTATCACCACCATCTAATTTTGGAAGGTTTCCATCACCCCAAGAGAGCCCTCATGCTGATTTAAAGGCCTTTCCCACCCTAGCCCAAAGAAACCACAAATTCATTCTCTGTCTCTGTACATTGCCTCTTGGGACGTGTCATGTAAATGGGCTGACATTTCCACCTTTTACCTATGTATCACCTACTTCAGATGGAAGAAGAAACTAGGTCTCGGAAGAGTCTTGTGCCTTTGCCATGGTGATGTCATCACTGGAGTTGGGCTAGACTGTGGGGAGTGACTGCTGGTTCACTGAGTGATCCAAGCCCTTATAGAGCTCCTTCTGTGTGCCTGGCACTGGGCTCAGAGGGCCCTGCCGTCAGTAAGACAGAGCAGCCCCACTTTCCTGGGACTCCCATTCTAGCGGGGATGGGAGCAAGTCAACAAACTTGCAAGAGTGCAAGCTGGTGACGAGGGCTGTGAATGGAACAGCCTAATATGAGAGCATGTAATAAGACATTCAGCAAGTTTTCGGCATTTCTATTTTAAACTCCTCTAGAATTTTTTTCCCCTGGAACTTGAAATGTCTATTTTATGTAAAGAATTATGCAAATAATTTCACTTTACATGGAAAATGTTCACAGATTTGAAAAAGAAAAACTTATTTTTATCTGTATACTTTGGGGACACACCTGTGGGCTGCCTGGTGGGGGAGGTGTGGCTCTTCTGCACATGTGCTGGGGTCCGTGCACAATCGGAACCCCAACCACCGGGTTTTCCCGCACTCCGCCCTCCAGGCCTCTGATGAGGCAGCCTCCTCTCCGTTCTGTAGGCTCTACAGTCGGTGGCACTCAGAGGGGCCTCCAGCTGAAACTGCCTTAGTGTGTGCAAGCAAATTACCCCAGGTATCTGGCCACGTAGAAAGCTATGGTCTTGCTCTTCATGAAAAATTAAAATCTTGTCCTGATCTGATGGAAGGAAACATATGAGACACCTTGGTTGAACTCAGGCACTGTGGATCAGGCAGGTGATCAGCGGTGCATTTTCTTGACGCCGGGGATCAATGGAGAATCTTAAAGAGAACATCACAGAAGAAATTAGGATTAAATTTGCAAGCTTGTAATATTGGGAATGCATTCCAAAACTGCAGTGAAATCAGTCTCTCTCCTGAAGATGCATTATTTATCCCCCTGCCTGTTACCACAGTTACAGATGCGCCTTCCCATGGTTTGAACCCGAGTCAGTTTAGAAGCAGACCAGAGACAGACGACTTGTAGCTCACCAGTAAAGTTAGAATTTCAGATGAGCAGTCAGGATATTTTTGGAATGTTTGTGTGTACAGCCACATCATAAATCGTGAGGATGAAGGTGGCTGCGTGAGTCTAAATCCAATTGGGGCCACAATGTGGGCTTTCTACAGCATAAATCTTATTAAGGGAAAGAAATTGTGGGATGTGTTGTGCAGCTCATTCCCACATATCTTTCATTAGGAAAATCTTGGAGGAACATCAAGAGTGGTTTCGGTTCAAGGGGGACCTTCCGTGGAAGAACATAATTTGCTTCCTAATGAAATTTTCTTCTATAATCAGAGGTACCAGAGGGAGATTCAGAAAGAGAATTGCCCATTGGTGTTAATGGGGTGGCTTCTGCCTCAGATGCCAATGCCGTGGAAGTGACACAGGCCAGACAGTGGGGCCATGTCCGCAGCTGAAGCATGAAGTAATAGGAAATGTCCCCAGTGAGAGGTGTACTTCAGTCTCTGCAAACAGAGTCATCAATTACCCGGGTGAGTATCTGTCTGAATTCTCTGGAAAACTGGCACTTCTCAGGAAAAAAGGGGGAAAAAAGGATTTTGAAGAGTTTTAAAGGTAAAGCTTGAAGAAGACGCTTACAAAAAAGTAGTCACCCAAGCCAATTAAAGTTTCAGCAGGTGGTTCTCTCAGAAGAGCAGAAGACAAAACCTTAAAGGGTCTGGTCTTTTGCCCTGTATCTTCCTGAAGAGGGAAAGACTGGGAATTGGCTAAAAACAAAGGTTTGGGAGCCACATGAAACAGTAGGATTCCCAGCTGTGGTGCTCACGGGTTCTGTGACCTTGGGCATGGGACCTGTGCTCTGCAGCCTGTCTCCTCTCCTCCAAAGACTTAAGTCCCCGGGTTTGCTGGGAGGATCCAAGGGGAGTGTGAGAATTGTGGAGCAGAGTAGCCGGCATACAGTCAATGCCCAACATAAGGACAATCTACTGGAAAAACATGGATGGGATGGAAGTTGTTAGAATAGCAGAAAGAGTAAGGCGGAAATGGTAGAACTGATTATTGATTGTTATGGGAAACTTGACTCCCTCCCCTGACAAGTCAGAGCAGTGTTCTAACAGACCAAATAAGCTATTCGCAGGTTTGAGGAACATGTTTAACACTTTCCCTCCCCTCCTTCCTTTCTTTCTTCTTAGATTTCTTTTTTTCCTCAGTGACAATTAATGTGTCATTTGGACAGGTATTTTAAACCAGAAGTTCCACACAGAGGGTAAATGCCTACATATCAGTGGTATTAGTCTATCGGCTCTCTGAGAGGGGTGGCCCCAGCAGGGCACTCAGAAGTCATCAATAACGAAACGATTTACTCATGCTGCGTGTGAGGCACAGCCCCAGGTGTCGAAACCTTTTCAGAGAGGTCGGGGTCATCAAGGTGACCTTCAGGAGGGTCACTTGGGTTTATGCTCATCTATGTGAATTATACCATGATGGCAGCCAGGGACTGGGTGTCCCTGACTTGGGCTGAGCTTGGGCGCTCATGCGATTGCCTGGGATTCACCCTGTGTCCTGAGAAGGAATCTGATCAGTTTCCCAGTCATAATTATAATAAATGCATGTTAATCTAAAGGTTGCTTCGTGGGTGTCCCCTGATAGGGGATCAGGGAAGTCCAGTCTCCACAGAGAGGGCAACCCCTGGCTTCAGAACAGAGAAATTTGATGGCGTGGGGAAGGCGGGCTCCAGAGAACATGGTGGAAACATCCATAGGACATCCAGTGGTGAGGAGGTCAACTCTGATATCCAATGCACTTTCTTTCAAGTGAGCATTTACCATAGAAGCTGGGCTATAAAATTTTCACAGAATCATTTTCTCCACCACAACTCTAGCTAGCTTTCCCATCACTCATGAATATTTACACCTTGTCTGCTTAAAATGCTTGGTGGGGGGGGAGGGAACTTTGTTCTTGGTCTCAAATTTTTCTGAGAAGTATAAAAGGATTGGTATAAGACAGGAACAGTGTATTCCTAAACCAAGTGCTTAGACCAATACTCATTTAAAGCCCACATCTGCTTTGTATAACACTGAATTATAATAAGGTCTACACTGGATAAGGAAATTACAGGGCCACAACACTGTGCCTGAGATGTACCTGTCACTGGCTATCTGCTTCCTTTATCTTTCTGTAAGAGAGCTTACTTGAGATTATTGGGAATTATTTGTGAATAATTTTGTGAATAATTTTCACAATTACTTGCAGCTGAGTGGCCAAGCTTCACAGGTTTTGGAGAGGGAAAGCATTAGGTTCAGGTCCTCAGGAAGACGCTTGTCTGGGTGCTGAGCACTTTGCTTTCGCCCAGGAGCCGGTCCTTTCCCACCTTCTTGCTGACCTCCCAGTCCTCCCCTGCTTCAACTCCTATCCTCTTCTTTCAGTCTCCTTCTTCACCCCTGAATTTGGCTTCTGCCTCCTTACGCTGTACCCTCCTGCCGCCTGGACCCCATGGGGTGGATCCCGCCTGCTTGCCCAGACTCTTCTTGAGGGCGGATAATGAGAGGTGTTGCTGCCATTCCAAGTTCCTGGAAAGCAGGAACTGTCACAGGCACCCCGAGCAGATGAGCTGGCAAATGCGGCTTCATTCTAAGGCAAATTTTTGAAGGGAGTGGGGAGAGCTGATTATGCAGACCACTCCAAATTCAATCTCCTGCTTTATGTTATCGCTGGGGCCTGTGATGGAAGCACCGACCGATGATTCAGACTTGCCTATTACTTATTCTTTATCTAGAGAAAATAAAGAGAAACAATTACCTTGGTGTGACATTCGGCCATCTCTACAAAGCCACCTGCACCTGAGACTTTGCCAGCAGCAGAAATAACACGTTAAATGCTAAATATTTCATAGAGACGAGAGGAGCGGGGCTATTGAAAATAAATTTAAAAGACCTTCATGTATTCTGGTCATATATCCCCTGCATAAAACTTCATGAGAGATAAAATAGTTTTCTGACAGGAGGGTTGTGGCCAGAGAAGGAGTGAGACCCAGGGAGTGAGCCTAGGAAAGCAATCCTGAAAACACCCATGCAGCCTCCTGGCACCAGACTGCGGGTACTGACTGCAAGGCAGGTTTGAAATGACTGAACTTGGACTGTTACCGCAGAGCCTTTTTCAGTAATGAATTTCACATTATAAATGACATCTTGTTGCATGTTCTTCTCTTCCACCTGTTGGTTGTTCACTGGGAAAACCATGCAGCTGTTGTCTAGACCTAGCAGACTTGTCAGGAAGTTACGCCGGATGTCCTTTCCTAGGAACAGTCCAATCCCTCCCCGACGTCAAGGTCTGCTGGGGCCTGGTCCCCGGAGCAGCCTGCGCTGGGCTGGAGGATCACAGTCTCCCCAAGACACGCGAGCGGTCCCTCCCAGTCTCTGCCCCTGGAGGACCCGTTCTGGGAACTGAGTATGAGGATGATTTAGGACCCTGAGGTGACTTAGAACTTGGCTGCCCAGGAGACCCTGGGAGGCTGATGTCCCCCCATAGGTGGTGGGAGTGAGTGAGTCCCAGCAATTAAAATTATGGGACTCATTCAGTGAGATAATTACCCATCAGAACTACAAGGAAATTGCTGTTTGTTTATTGCCCTTGCAGGAAGCTGCTAAGACAGAGGAAAGATATTAAGAGTAATCATTGGAGTGTCAGCCCTTTCCACTGACCCTGGAGTTCAGTTTTCTCTCACTGCATCAACCATTCTTGGCAATTAGGTATGTTTTCCTTATTAATGCCAGGGTAGGGAAGCAGAAAAGGAAGGCCGTTCTTGGTAAATACCTGCTTAGTGCTGCCCTGCCTGTGTATCAGTCATGAAGGCCATGGAGGGTGGCTCATCCCTGGGCACGGAATGCCCTTGATGGCAGCTTCAGGATAGAATTATTAACTCAGATAAACAGATACTGGCATTTCCTGCTGGCCTGTGCACTTCCCAGACATGGGTGGAGCTAGGCACACTCTCTTCTGGGTGCCAGTCTGAGCCTGCCTACAGAGGTGTCCCGTTCTCTTACTGAGTACCTGCTGCTGCTTAGCAAATACTGGCTTTTTCTCCCCTTTGCCCTTTGTCCCTAGGCAGTATGCACACTGCTGGCCATGGTGCGGGGGCCAAATGTAGGGGCACAGAGACATTGTGTGGATGTGTGGATGTCCCACTCTCCAGTTACTAGGTATCACTTGTGTGCAAAATGCCACTCTTCCCCCCCAGTGTCTCAGTTTCCAGGCGCAATGCTTAGCACTGAAGAGGGGGTCTAGGTCCCCTTCAGCCTCCGTGAACCTAGACCAAGAAGGCTTAGCAGCAAGAACTGAGCTCAGGGTAAGCAGAAGCCTGTTCTCTTATTCATAGAGTAGATCCTGTCACCTCTGTGGCAAGATTTCTCGGGAAATTTTCATTCAGTAGTTACTCCTCCCTACATTCCCAAATGTGGGACACCCCTCTACTGAATCCTATCTAGGTAGTGACATTGGCCTGGAGGCAGAGGGCTGGCTTAGGGGACTTCACCTCAGGCTGCCATCACCTCAGGCATGACCGGTCCGTCTTGACCTGTGACTCACAGAGGCCCTAGGAGGGACACGTCACGTCCTGCCAGGAGCCACTTTTTCCGGTCCTGACCTACAGGCCGAGCAGCACGCTGCATCACGAGCGCTCTGTAGACCAGGGGGTGCAGCGCGGCCAGCTGCCACAAGACTGACGGGCTTGGATGTGTGACCTCCCCAGAGCACACCAGTGATTTCTTTTTTTCCTTCTCAAATCAGAGCCTCCCCAGTAGCATCCAAAAACTATAGGAACCGAGCCCTAGAGGAGAACACAGTGGACACACAAGTTTTCTGTTCTGGAGAGGAAATCGACAGCCACCCCAACTGGGAGGAAAAGTGTCCAAAGAAAAAGGCAGGGGATGGCTTGTCGGCACTGGAGCTGGACGATACACTCTGCCAAGTCACAAGATCCTCTGCTGAGAAAGCGGGTCACCGGCAGAAGCTCCGTGCACCATGGCTTATTGCTGGTAAATGCAGGCAGGACGAGTGGTCTCAGGGATGGGCTACAGAAGAGCAGGAGGACAGGAGCTGCAACTGTCTTCCTCCGGTTCTTCTATAACCCAAGGGGCCAAAAGAACACCACGTGCCTACACGCATTCTGGTGGGTTCTTCTGAGAGACGGGGACCTGGGCGTGTCCCAACCAGGCCAGTGTCCGGAGGGCCTCCCTCATTGGTCCGTAGGCTGATGCTACAGGGTGAAGACAAACACGTGACCCCTCTATTAGTATGACCCCGGAGAGTCACATGGCGGATAGGCGTTTCATTTTGTTCTTGGTGGCATCCGGCACGTGCAGTCAGCGACGCTCTTGCTCTGGCATTGTGTTCAGAGAGAGTCCGCCTTTCACCCTCCAGAAGCTTCTTCTCACATAGCTTCGCATTTGTTTGTATTACCCTTGTTATCATCAGTTTGGTTGGGTTTGGTTGGTTGGTTGGTTGGGGTTTTGTTTGTTTGTTTGTTTTGCCCAGAGTTCTCTTTTCCGGAGCCTCTCTTTCCTGGTCCCGTGTAAAATGTTATTTTAGGTTGTACCACTCTTTCCAGGATATCCTGACTTTGCCATTCTTGGGCCATGCTTTCCTTTTGCTAGAGTGCACTCCATGTAATTTCCTAGAAAACATGTATGGGAGTCTGACCTTCTGCTCCTCACATGTCTGAAAAGGCTTCCACTGTGTCTTCGTACTTGACAGATTAGCTGGATCTAGAATTCCCACCTGGAGATGTTTCTCTTCAGTAGTCAGGGAGGGGGAGCTGAGTATCAGGGGCTTGACAGGGCTGGTTTACACTCCCTTGGCAGCCCAAGGTTTCCTCTGTAATGCTGGGATGGGGAGCTTCTCTGCTCTACACAGGAACTCAGGGGCCTACGTACACTCCTCCTATATTGTGGGGTCCAACACTCTTGTGGGCAAGATGAGAGAGAGAGGACAGAGAGGGCCCCTCAGCTCCTAAGTGGCCCAGCCCAGAAGTGATAGATGCTTCTACTCCTGCCCTCTCTGTGAGAGCTGGTCCGATGGCCCTGCCCAGATGCCAGGCACCAGAAGTGTGGTTTGTGTGCAGGAAGGGAGAACTACATCCTCATACTGTTACTGTTTTTTAAAGATTTTATTTACTTATTTGTCAGAGAGAGGGAGAAAGAGCATGCATGAGCAGGGGGAGCAGCAGGCAGAGGGAGAGGCAAACTCCCCACTGAGCAGGGAGCCTGATGGTGGGACTCGATCCTAGGACTCTGAGATCATGACCTGAGCCAAAGGCAGACGCTTAACGACTGAGCCACCCAGGCGCCCGAGACATCTTTGTACTGTTAAAGGCATCGTCTTCAAGTAAGCAGTGTCTCTGATAAAAGGTTGGTGCTAGCGTGATTTTTATTCCTCTGGATGACCCGTTTTAATCCACCTGGAAGCTGTTAGGATCATCTCTTTACCTCCTTTAGGGTCGCTGAGGGTGGGGGTCGTTTGGCTAGCTGTGTGGCTGCCGTGTCTCTGTAACAGGGCTGAGATCGGAGGAGGTGTGCAGGCCTGTGTCTGCCAACCCAAAATCTCAGCAATAAAGATAAATGACATTTTAATGCAATATATTATAAAATAACAGGTATTATAAAAAAAATCCATGCTCAATAAAATAATAATATCCTTGATATTATGAAATTTTATGATGATGTGCCTGGCTTTGCGATGTCTTCTCTGGGCTCTTCAACCTAAAGATACATCTCCTCCTCAAGTAAAAGCAAATACAATTTTTCTGATTATTTCTGTAACAATTCCCTCATTCTGGTTTTTCTCCCCTGTCTTTCCAGAGGTCTTGATTGGGCATGTAACTTCCTGGATCAATAATCTCTATCTCACCGTTTTTCACACTGTTTCTGTTTCTATTTGTTTTATTTTGGAAAATTCCTTTGGCTTTGTCATCTATCCTGAGTATCAAATTTTTATTCCAAGAATCATGCTTTTAATTTCCAAGCATGCTTTTTCATTCCCAAATTTCTAGAAGTAACACCTTGTTGAAACTAAGGATACTAGTTAGTAATTTTTGGTTTTCTATTTGCTTTTTGCCTTTACTTCTCTTTGGTCCTATGTAGTTGTCTGTAGTTTTCTTTCACTGCCGTTTTTGTTTATCTATTTCCCATTTGCAGTCTTGCTCTATTTTATGTTGTGGGTCTTGGGATTCTTGTTAGACCATTCGAAGATGAGAATGAAGGACAATGGTACAAATATTGGCCAGAGGCCCCTGCTGTGGGACAGGCTTGCAGCCAGCAGCTTCCACTTGGCCATGAGCAGCCTGGGAGCTGGCCATTGTGCCGGGGAGCCCAGCCCTAATGTGCAGGGTGAGGGGAGCCCCCATACCCACCTCAGCTGCCATGGTTTTCCTTGGGCAATTTATTCCATTTGTTGAGGGAGGGACCCACTGGATGTTTTCCACAGGAGGGCGTTTTCCATCCTCTGACCTGCAGTTTTATTGTCCCCATCTCAGCCGTGCCTCTGGGGGAGGTGTCCTTTAGCTGTCATCTGTCACGCACCCATTCTAGGCTGTGGGTTAAGGTGTTCTTTGTCCTATCCACCAGTGATTGTCTTTCCAGAAATGCCTTTAAATCCCTTGCTCATGGAGAGTGCCCCTCCTTTTCTCTTCATCTCTGTGATTTCATCTTTTAAGGTGATTTTCCTTGAGGCTCAGGAGGAGAAGGAAAGAAAGGCATGCACCTTCACTAACATTCCAAACCATCCTCTTTTGTTGCTTACCCGTTGGGAGGATGTCTTCTGGTTTCACACTGGACATTTTAAACTTAACATGACCAAAGCGAGCTCTTCTAGCCCCTCTGCAGGCCCCAGAAGTCTCTGTGTCTCCCTCAGTCATCCCTACCTTTTGGAACAACACTAAAATCCACCCACTTGCTTCAGTCGGAAAACTGAGTCATCTGTCCTCCCTCCCTTGCCCACTGCTGACGTCAAGTCCAGTTGGCTCGAGCTGCTCTGTTTATGTCTCAGATGTGTCCACGTCTCCGCCTTCACTGCCCCCATCCTCCTGAAAGACTGATCCCCTCCCATTGGTCCCCCATCACCACTCTTCCAATGGCAGAGTGCTGGACCTAACAGCTAATTCACTGTCCTCTCCCCAATGGCCTTTTCGGTGAAATCCAAATCCCTGCTGGGCCTTTCTGCATGAGCTAGCCCTTTCCTACCCACCTTCCTAGTCTCTGCGTGCCCCCACTGTCCTCTGCCTCTGGGCGCCAGCCACCCTGGCCTCGTCCCACAGTGCCACACAACGCCCTATCCCTCATCCTCACTCCACGCTCTGAGTCTGCTCACTCTCACTTGGCTACCCCCACACCATGCTTTGCTTTCTTCATGGCTATTCATTTTCTTTACAGCTCTTCTCCCAATATATGTTTACATGTAAATGGTTTATATGAGGATGGGTTTGCCTGTCAGTTTATTTCTGGGTGGTGCACTGGACCACCAGAACCTAGAGGGCAGGAGTCGTGCTGGACTTCTTCTCAGGTGTGTGCACATCTGCACAGTGCCTGGGGCCGCAAGGTTCAGCAAGCCTTGGATGGGTGGACGAGGGTGGCAATTGGTAGATGCTCAGTGTGGGTGGCACCCACAGTGGGGTCACGAGCTTCTAGGTTGTTGTCTTCTCCTCGGGTGGATCTTTCTGGCAGCTGACCATCTTCAAAACTGGACACATTGTCCTGACCCATGGAGGAGAACTCAGCCACCTGGCCTGCCCGTCAGGCATCTTGCAGGCTGGTCCCAAGCTCTTGCTCCAGCTCACGCCCTCTGCTGTCCTCCGACCCCATGACAACACCGGCCACCCTCAATGTCCTGTGCCACTGCTCTGCGTTTATTCCACTTGAGATGCCGCCAGACCTGCGTGTCAAAGCCTCCCCCTCTTTTAGGACCACATAGACAGCTCTCTCTTCTGGGAGACCTCCCCTCGGGGCTCTCTGCACTGCAGGGGTATGCTCATCCTCTACTCACTGTCGTTGGAGCTCATAAGTCACCCTCCCCTGGACTTGGCCCTGGATGGGTGGCTGTGTTTCCCCTACGAAGCTGTAAGATGCAAGAAGTGAGGTGGACCCCAGCCGGCCTGCCCGCTGATGGCCCTGTGGTGGACGTGGCAGCTGGGCATGGACAGGGCGAGTCTCGCCGGTGCTGTGCACACAGAATCTCAGGGCTGGGATAGGGATGTGGGGCTTGAGGCGAGGGGACTAGCTCAGCGGATCCCTGAGCGACGCATTGCTGTTCAGTTGCTGGTGTGGCGGGAGCCGTAGTGGGCAGTGAACCCCAGCTGCATCCCCTCAGCCTCAGCAGGAAACTTGAGCCAGTGCACGTGAGAAGCCGCAGGTGTGCCTGCACAAGAAGGAAGGTGATGGAGCCTCGCCCGTCCCTGCCTCCTACTGCCTGTCTGACCCTCACACCTCGTGCTGCTTGTCCTCCGACTGAACCCAGATGCCAGCAGCTGCCAGCTGAGTCCAGACAGTCATTCCTGGCTTTCCTGGCCTGCTGGGCCCTGGGGGACAGTCTTGCGCCATGAGATGGGAGTCACCTGCCATCTGTGAGGGACACCCTAGGCGGTCACAGCCCCTTGGCACTGAAACAAGGCCGGCTAGACAGCATGTGCCTGCTAGGTGGGCCATTGCTCCTGGCTCAGCCCTGGTGGGAAGGAACGGCCTCTTATTGCCATCTTCCCGGCCAGAGGAGTCACTGAGGGGTGCGAAACGAGGTGCCTGACGCCTGGCACACCTTCCTGTTGTCGAGACAGCTGCTCGTGATGGGCTGGGCAGAGCACCCCATAAATGACGATCCCGGGAGGAGTCTACCGGGTGCCTCCTGTGCCGAATGGAGGCTGGGCCTGATGACTGCCCCATTCCAAAGGCAATTAGTCTAATTGCTTTTGTTATTTCAGAAAACAAATTAAACCACCCGAGTGTTTCAAGGCAGAAAAACTGCCTGCAATGTATAAGAAGAGTTTCAGGAACGTTTAGGTCAGCTCACAGCCAACAGGGTCTGAACAAACATCCAGAAAGTGGGCTTAGGGGACGCAGAAGGGATGGGGCATTCTGGAGATGGGATCTTCGTGAGGTGAGCAGCACGGCCCATGAGGACTGGAGTCAGGGCAAGACTCTGCTTCTGGCCATTTCTGAGCGTCCTCAGGGTCCTGCCAAGGCCTGAGACCACCCTGGCCTCCTGGCCTCCCTCGCCCTGCCTGTTGGGTCTGTGGATTCTACATCCTCCTGGTCCTTCCCTTCAACACCGTACATGGCCAGGAGCTCCCCGTCTCCCTCCCAGCTGCCCTCACAGCCAGCACAGGGGGCTTCCTGAAACGCCAGTAACACAAGTAATACAAATGCAATTCTAACCTGCGACTTTAAACAGCTTTGTGGCTTCTTATAAACTAGCAGACAGCCCTTAGCTCCAGGGAGCTAGGGAGACAGGCTCCAACCCGCAGGCCCAGCCGGCATGAATGCAGGCCTTAGAAAACCTAGTATTCTCATGCTTTTGCAGTGTGCTTCATGCCTTTGTCCCAGTGGACTGTGATGCACACACTTCATGCACACACACACACTCTGACCCTTGACCGCTGCCCACTCCTCAGCCTCCCGGCCAGCCCTCCTATCCTTATGAAGCCTTCCCTGTCATGGTGGGAAGAATTGGGTACTTCCTCCTTCGTGTGTCCTAGGCCTAGGACTTGTCTCCCTTTTATGCTCTGTTGTAGCCATTTGTCTCTCTGTTGCTCTCACTTGACTGTGAGCAACTGAGAGAGGAAGGGCCGTGCCTTGTTCGTTGTATGCTCCTAGCCTGTGGCAGAGGACCCGTCACTCAAAGAGAATTCAGTACCTGTTGTATCCAAGTGGATAGATGGGTGCGTGGATGGCCACTGAGTGAACGGGGAGCCCTGTAGACTCATAAATGCTCTTTACCAAGCAACTCTTCCACCTGAACTCTGCCCCAAGTCAGCAACTTCCCCCAGGGAAGAGAGACAGATTGAGATGGAGTGGTTCGGTGTGGGACTCTCTTCTCCGCCCTGTACCACCCCTTCTCTAGAAAGCAGAACGTGGTAAGCAACTCATTCAAAGAGTGGTTGAGCAGCTTGGTGACAGAGGCCTTGCCCTGTTTTCTTCAACTCGAAACCCAGTGAGGTCCACAAGTCAGGTTTCTCCTGCCCCCCACCCAGAACAGGTGCAAACCCCAACTCAGCATCTCCCTGGGGTTGGAGCCTGGTTGGCAGAGGGATAGAAGTCTGGTCTCTTGAAAAGCTAGCCACCCCCTTTTGTGTCCCCATAGGAAGATCCTAAAGCACATCCCCATAGAAAGATTCTATTTAAAGTGCTTCTTGATGATGTGTTGAAAATATAGAGGAGGTGTAGCGGGGAGTTCTCTTCTGTTCTCAGGGCTCGTATGGCTCTCCAGTCTGGAGCATAGGCCACCTGCACTGGAATTACTGGGCGCATTCCTTGAAAATCAGCTCTTGGGGCCCCAGCCCAGTCCTGCTGAATCAAAATCTCTGGGATGAGTTCCAGGATGGGTATTTTAAACTAGCATCCCTGGTGATTCTTAAGCAAGGGAAGGTTTAGACTCACTGCCTGCAAGACTGCAGAGCTAGCTAGAGAAGAATTTCAAAGGACCGAAATCCTGTGCGTCCTCCTTCCTCTCCAAGCACCAGCCCAGGCCTCCTGGAAACTCATCTAGCAGGGTGAGCGGCCTCAGCCCCTTCCCTTTGATGTACTCGTCCTGCCTCCACAGAGACACAGCCTGCTCCCACGTTCTCAAAGCTACCTTGCATTTTTGACCATTGGTATTAATCACGTGGAAATCTAGTGTCAGGGTTAGATTTATGCTGGTCACGCTTGTCTACATGCCATGTTCTCAGACTCATCACAAAGGCTCTCTTCTTCCCACCTTCAGCAGACGGTGTCTGCTAATTCAGGTTCACGTGGCTGCTGTGCCTTGTCCCGCCCGTTCGTGGGACGCAAGCTGAGGCCAGCTAGAGGTGACCTGCCTCTTGAGCAGCAGGGAGCACCATCAGCAACCCTGCTGGGCCAGCCCCTGTGCTCCCCTCCATGAAGTGGGCTGGTGGCTATGACTCACCACTCCCATCCCCCAGGAGGGAGAGACTGGTTCTGTGTCACATGTGCCTGGGAACTCAGACTCTCTGCCCTTGCTAGGCTGCCTTTCCTCTCAATGCACCACTGTGGGCTCAGCACCCTGCTGGGGGCTTCGCAGGACATGTGGCATGGGACCTCCCCTCAGGAAGCTCACACTCTATTTGGGGAAAATGCAATACACAGGAAGTAGCAGTGAGTAAATCAAAACAGCACAGCACAGGGCGGGGAGCAAGGGGTTGGGGGATTTCCCCATTTGTGTGGAATAGTCATACGGCCTCAAGCAGAAGCTCAGGAGACCATTGTGGGCTAAGCCAGATAGGAAGGGCTTTGAGAAGAAATCAGCACGTGAGCCTGACTCTGAAGGGCAGGAAGTGGGATGGATGCTTCTGTGGGAGGTCATGGCAGGCCAAGGAGGTAACCAGTGTGGCATGGGCAGAAGCCAGGGGAGGTCAACGTGGGACACCTCTCAAGGACCAGCAGTGAGAGGCCAGCGTGCCCTGTGGGCAACTGATCCTTTCTCTCAGCAGAGTGGAAATGCCTGGAAGTGTGGTTTGGTACCCAGACTATCCAAATTAAGGCAGGTCATAGAAAGGTTTGATTTAGATTATTAGTTCACTCAGTTGTTTTGTAGAAAAGGCATAAAATGCGAGAACACAGCCTCTTCTTTCACGTGATCTTTGAGAATTTCCCCATCACACTTGGCCGTCAGATTCACCTTCTCCCCAGCTCCTGGCTGGGGAGTCACCGTCCCCTGCCTTCCTGCACAGAAGCTTCTCTTCCTCTTTCATGCTGGTCCATGCGTGCCTGATCCTGCATGGCCGGCCGGGGCTGCTGGTGAGGGGAAGGGCCGAGAGCATCCTGGGTGCGGCAGACACAGCCAGGAAAGGCAGCTGCCCCAGCGGGCGGGCTCCTCCGTGGATGCTCTCTTGTAAAACTAAACCATGTTTTTTCTCTCCTGTGAAACAGAGAGCAACAGCCTTTGAACAACTGGAATTTTAGGCCTGGATTATTGTTTTGTTTAGGGTATGTGGTGGTTGGGGGTGGGGTGGGGACTGTCTTTCTCATTTTTTAACCTGAAAAACCTGCATGTAACATCAGCACAGTAGAATGGCTCTGCCACTGGATATATGTCGCTGCCTTTAAGTCAGTCGCTCGGACTCTTCAGGGGTCTGCACCATCATAGCAGGTGCTTACCGCGAAGGCCAGCTCTGTGCGGCGGGTGTTTGTGGAGTGGTGCCAGGGTGCGGCTCCAGCACCCACAGCAGAGCATCTCAGGAGAACATCTGGGAGGCCTTAGCGTCGTGAGGCAGCTGCGATGTGTCCATGGACACATGCTGCAGGAACAGTGACCTGTCCTGTCCAGGGGAGGTGGGACTTGAATTCTGAGCAATGAACCGACACCTGGTGGGATTTGGAGTGCACGAAGGCTTGGGGCACCCCTGCAGGAAGTGGATGGCGTAGGTGAAGAAGTCAGCCCTTGACTACCAACCCTCACCTACATTTTCTGGTCCTTTCTGACCTCTTCCCTGCCTTCAGGTGCTCAAAACCTTGACTGGTCAAGTCAGTCATGTGTGTAGTCATTTGTATTCATTCTCTCTCTCATCATCTCCTGTCAGGAGACAGCATCCACCATCCACACCTTGCATACAAAGTTCAACACCTTGAGATGGGATATTTCCACTTCAACCTTAATCCTCCTGGTGGTGGAAAGCTCTCTCCCCTGTGGATGTAAAGATTTTGAACCGGGAGATTGAGGAGCCAGGACGAGATGAGAGAGGAGAGTGTGCTTTGGGTAAGAGACCATTTCCCCTACCTCGCTGCCTGGGCCTGAACCAGCAGAAAGCAAAACAAAGCATGAATGCTGAAGAGGAATGAATGGCCTCTGTTGAGGCATAATTATTCTAACGCTTGTTAAAAATGGCAAGGAATATTTGATTAAGACTATTGCAGTAGGGAAGAGAGATGGAACTCAACTCCAAGGCAAGAGGGGCAAGAAGGGACTGATTTATGGCCAGCAGCCTGAGTAAGGGGGAGGGTGGAAGATTGCTGAGGGGAACTTCGTTAGGTATCAAGGGTACAGGAAAAGAGGAGCTTGATTAAATGTCAAGGGTAGAGAAAAAGAGCTTGATAGACTATCAGGAGTGGGGGGAATTCTGGCTGGACTGGGTTGGTAGGATTCTTTGCTATGACTAGGCTCAGCGGGCCAAGGCCAAGGTCTAGAGGAAAAGAGAGTACAAAGGAACTTGACTAAAATTAGGTCATGTTGTCACCACATGTCCCCATGGTGGAAAGTGACCCAGAAGGCCTAGCGCATTGTGGCTTAGGATGCTGGAGTGACTGTTGGCTGTTGTGATTTCTTAGAGACGCCCAATGCATAGTAAATAGTTTAATTCCCAAGGCCTAGAATACACTCCACATGGTGTTCCTTAGCCAGGCTTTGGAAACAGGTCAAGACCAGACCCTGTGTGGTTGTGAGCTCCAGGTGAGCAAAGCATCACTGGAGCATGTCTCCCATCCCCGGAGTCTCAGGGCTTTGCCCAGGGACAGCCCAACAGCTGGGTTTCTTGTCAGGTCATCTCTTTGTAACCCTTAGGTTATGAAAGGCCCCACTCAGACTGGCTCAAGAGTGGAGCAAGCTATTTTCCTATTCTGTGTGTAGTCCTCGGGTAGGGCAGCCCCAAGCTCCAGCCCAGCCATGATGTCATTGAAGTCCAGGCTCGTCACCCGGCATCCTCTGCGGGCTGGATTTGCCCTCTGTCTGACCCTCTGCAGGAGGTATATGGAGACAAAGCAACATCAAAGGAAAGAACTCTTCTTCGTCTTTCTTCAGTGCCCACAAGACTGCCTCTCACCCTCATTGGCCAGGGTGGGATGTGCACCGCTTTCCAAACCAGTCACTGACATGGAAGTAGATTTTGGGGGTGTCCTTCATCTTTTGGGGGAAAGAGAAGTTACAGGGTCCATGTAGGTGCCTGGAGTTCTGAGCCACAGCATGGAGTTTTACAGTTTAAGAGATAAGTAAGATGTGTTCTACATCTTGGAATGAATGAGAGAAAGAGAGTCCTGGCCCCAACAGGGTGCAGAGCTTGGCAATATTTCTTAGGGAGCCTCCAAGGTGATGGGAGTGCCAAGGTCCTAGGCCCTGCCCTTCAGGGGGCTGTGTGTGCTAGGCCTGTGGGGGAATGCCTGGGGAGTCCCTTACCTGGCCAGTTTATTCTTTGAGGCTCCATCTGCCATCAGAGCCTCTTGGGCAGAAGGGGATGTCATCAAAGCAGATGCCACTGCTGTCTGTCCCCCCAGAGGCTGCGGCTGGCCAGGAAGAGCAACGTCTGTGTTTCTGCATGCCCACGGTCCCCTTGTTGGGTGATGTCTGTGAAGGACTCAGGATGAGGTCAGATGGTTTGTGCAAGTAGGTGGCCCACTCGTTGCCTGACATCGTCGTTTCCTTCTCACACGGTGGCTGGCAGAGGAGCTTACACACTTGGCAGGCTCTGCATCCCAGTCCACACTGGCCTGGAGCTTGTCTCATCAAAGCTTGGAGCTGGAGGCTTCTGAAGTATGCTTATGGGAATGTGTGCTTATTTTCTTATTTGCACATCCTAGGTCATTTGGTCTTTTCTTTTTAAATGTGTTGGGAGGGCAGTGGAGATCTCAAATGAAGAAAATTTACGAGATTTATTACTCAGGCCAATCAAATGGCATAATAAGTCATCTAAGTGGTATAAAATGCCTAGATATGAATAGCTTAATAGCAAAGAGAGTTGAGCACCTGAACCTTCTCCAAGGGCTCTGGTGCAAAATCCATGTCTGCTCAAGAACCAGCGGGCTACACAGCCAGTTAGATGTAGTAGAATCTTTCCAGAAATTTGGAGTATTTTTGCTTTAGTGAGGAGAAAGTCCAACCTGCACTTATCCCAAGATATCTCAAGGACAGATTTGCAGCAACAGGACCTCAGTGAGCTAAAACTGGGTGATTACACTGTGGCATTGGGATAGGGAACAGGAAATTTGCAGATGCCCCAGTAAACTACTTAGGAATCGAATTAAGTCCCTTGCAAGGGACCAAACTGCTGAGAATGTGAGAGTCAGCACGTTGCCCCTGAGGAACCACTTCTGGAGGTAAATCAGTCTGTTATGACAGGGGAGGATGGATGGCAGGTCCCAACATTGAGACACGGGATTGAAACCCGCACTGGTTATGGCATTTTCCCTTTAAATTGGAAACTTTAATAGCAGAGTGGTGTCGACAGATGGAGTTTGAGTAAGTGATTTGTGCAAGTACTCCGCAATTCACAAGAGGGTTTTGTTCCAGAAGTCTGACGTCTGTCGTCACACTGTTGTTTGGACCTTTGGAAACCAAACGCATCCCCGCCCACAGGCATAGTCCCTGCAATGTGGGTTGATTTCTAGATGAGTCTCCAAAACTTTATTTAACCCTCAATGCAGTCAAAATCACACATATGCGGGGGCATCTGGGTGGCTTGTTAAGTGTCTACCCTCAGCTCAGGTCATGATCCGGGAGTCCCAGGATCGAGCCCTGAGTTGGACTCCCTGCTGGGCGGGAAGCCTGCTTCTCCCTCTCTCACTCCCCCTGCTTATGTTCTCTCTCTAGCTGTGTTTCTCTCTGTCAAATAAATAAATAAAATCAGAAATCAGAGCTATCTGCCAGCACCAGCCCAACGTTGCAGGCCTCGGGAGCTGGGATGTCTCATTGCCCCCGTGTTTCTCCTGCCCCTTCTAAAATGTGGCAGTGTGGAAACCTGTCCTCCACATCCATTTGGATGTTTTTTGTCCCTCCCAGGAAGCTGACCAAGGCCTCAGGAACAACTTGCTGAAATCACAGATTTCAAAGCATTGGACCTCTCCATGCTAAACCTCCTCCTCATGTTTAATGATAATACTCCTACTGATAACACCAGTCGTACCAGCCCCTTCTGTCTGTGAGGACGCTCACTGGCCAGCAGTTGCTCATCATCTCGGGACACACCCCTGAGGCCTGGTCATCTCCACTTTAGAGCTGGGACACAGACTCGGGAACAAATGTCGTGCGGATGTGGAGGGGCTGGGATTCCAACTCCAGGGCACCTCTCTGGAGTTCCCATCAAGGGGATCCCTTCTCCCCTCATGAAACACCTTGGATGGGACCCTGCCTTGACCAGTTCCCAAACTCACTGTGAGCTGAGGTGGAGACAGAACAGAAATGGGAATGTGGCTGTTTCTACCTGACAAAGTTGGGTGGTGGCCTGCATGTTTCTTCCCCGGGGGGTACCGGCTCCCATTGTAAAACCCCAGGCAGATATTTCAAGGCTTCCATTACTATTTTCTTAAGGACAAAAATCATTCTCTTTTATTTATACATAAATAACTGTTTTCTTGAGCAGGCCCAAAGAAAATGAAACACAGATGGCGATAATGTTGAAAATGTTTACCTATTTCCTCTCCGAGGACATCAGATTAGCCCTTTCTGTGGGCGGAATGTGTAACCTGCTGGAAGACAATATCATCCTTTTGATCTTGCAATACATTTTTCATATCTTTGCCGCAAAAGCTGATGATTATCATGACATTTTTAAACAATGACTGCTCGCTGTGCAGAATGGGAAGGGAAAGCTCAGCTGAACGTATAGATAGATGGATGCTTGTCAAAGGCCAGACGGGCAGAATGAATTTTCCCAGGACTCCTTTTGCCCAGCAACAGTGGCACAAAGCCCTTCGTCCCGTCACATGCACTAATTGGAATGTAATGCTCAGCTGTATGAACTGGCCTCTTCTTACGGGTATGAGGAGACCATTGATTAATGGCCTCATCCACTCCTTCCAAGGTCCCTGTGTCCCCTTTTCTTCAGGAAGTTAAAAATCCTTGATTAAATGGCAAAAGCCGATTGAAGAGGGGGAATGGATGAGGAAGGGCCTTCATGAACCGTGTGGGGCAATGCAGAACTTGGGCTGCTGCTGATTCCTTTGTAGACGGAGCCCCTCGGAGCCGACGGTGCGGGGGGCTGTGCCGGGCCTGCTTGGCCCCACCGCCTGCGCTTACTAACATGGAAGCCGACATGCCTGAAAGCCTCCTTCTCTGTGCTGCTCGTCTCCCTTCAGGGCTTTACAGCATTTCAAAGGGAAGGCATTGGAAAAAAGAGAGACCCCACAGAAGTGGGAAGGACACAGATTTCAAACATTTTCTGTTCCATTTGGCGCCAGAGAATTTCGTTTGTGTGGAGACCAAGGCGAATCTCTCTGGGAACCAGGTGTACCCACCTGCATGCCCCAGGGAGCGTGTGATGTCTGGCTGCTGAGACCCACCAAATGCCAGGCCAGGTAGCAGCCATGTGAGGGCTGGAAGCAACCAGCAAAGGAAGGGTTAAGGTTGGTTGCGGGAGCTGTTTGCAGCTCCCTGGCAAACAAGCATCCTCGTCCTGGGTATGGCCAGGCCATCTTGCAGCAGAGTCAGAATCCCCTGCAGCCACAGGGAGGGAAGAAATAAATCATGAATGAGTTTGAAATTATATTTCCTTCTCTTAGCTCTCTTCTTCTTCTCTCTCTCTCTCTTTTTTTTTTTCCTTCCTTTTTGTTCCATCTCTACCTCACTACCCTGGGAACAATGTTACAGAAAATTGTAGGTTGTAAATTCTACCCAGCCGCATTTAGCTGGAGCCTCGCTAAGGGTCTGTGGAATGGCATCTCCCCAGTCATATTTCATGAGGGCTGTCAGCAGGTTGGTGCAAGGTGCAGAGATCTGAAGGGCAAGGGCAGGAGTCACCGGGGCCACCGCGGGGCCAAAGGTGGTGAGAGTGTGGTCATTTGGGCCATAGGGCCTTCCACCACGGCGAGCCGACTAGTGTGTGTGTGAGCCACTGGGGCATCTCGGCTTAGAACCTCTTGTGTCTCTGGTTGGACCCGGTGGGGCCTGGTTTCCATGCTGGCCAAAACTACTAGGAGGCAGACCTCAGGCTTACATGGCTTATTTTATGGGGCAGGGGGATGTCTTTGTTTATTTTTTAAAGCCAAACTTTGGGTGATGTTGTTCCTTGAGCATTGACAGGCCTTTGCGGGAAACAAAAAGGAAAGCTTCCTACTCAGGGGTCCTGACCCAAAGTGTTAATGACTGCTGAGTGTTGTGTTGAGCAGGGAATGGGAGCACACACATGGCCTTTGGAGGGTAGCCCAGTCTCCCTTCCTGCCCAGGGAGTGGGGCTCAACTCAGCTTCTCACTGAGTGGGACCTCCCTGCCAAGGAGCTCCTGTCCTCAGCCCCTGCGCTCCACGGGCCCCAGGTCAGGGGTCGGCTTCCTAGTTCCTCGTTACCACATTCTGCCTTTGCTTTTTCACTTCTGATCCAAAACCATGAACATCATCTGCTGTGGAAGCCTCAAGTGTGGGTTCTCCCTGACATAAAGCACCCCCGTCCCGAGGTGGTCTTCTGATCTCCGCTGTAGACTCTTCTATCTTGCAGACCTCCTTCACAGACTCTGCTGGTGAAGTCTGCATGCCTGACCCTTCCTAAAAGGCCACACTTATTTGGAAAAGCAATAAATATGGCTTAAGGAGTATAATCAGTAAGGTACATGTACATACATGTTTTAGAAACAGATTTCTTCCATCTTCTTCTCTGTCAGCACTGGGTGCTCCAGTGTATCGCCTTCAACCACAGCTCACCACTTCTCCCATTTATTCTTCTGGGTTAAGCATTTCCTGCCTCATATTTTCTTGGGAAATGAAAATACCTCTCAAGATAACATGCCTAGCATTTTAATATTCTTTTTCCTGTAGCAAATAATACATCATATGTTAATAAAAAATCATTTTTCCTATAGCAGGAAAATGAGGAAGGTCTAAGGTGAGGAGTCTGGGAAGGAATTAACAGGGGGGAGGCCAGACATGGGGGTTGCCGAAGACTCACCCCGCCCCGTGCACCTTTTTCTCTCCCCTCGCCCCAGCCACAGTGGAAGCTGCTCAAGATAGGGCTTGTCTCTTGATTGTCTCTCTGCCTTCCCACTCCCCCGCCAGCCCCCGGGTCTGGAGCCTGCCTTTCGTGCAACTAACCAACTCACGTTGTGGGAGGGCTGCTGTGCGCCAAGTGCTGTGCCAGGGCTGGGACACCAAGTCACCATCACGTGGACTTGCCCCTGAGGCACTCCAGCCGGCAGAAGAGACTGGCCACAGAGAATAGTACAGAACAGAAGGCTATGAGGAGAGCGCAGTGATAGGACAGTGCACAGGGTCTCGGCACCCGTGGGCTCAGGCCAGCTGCTGAGGGGTCCTCACAGAAGCACAACCTCCATGCCCGCGTCGGGGCCGGGCTGCTGCTGTGCAGGCTTCCTAACCACAAATTCCAGGGCCACGGTGTGGCGAGCTGCTCAGAGCAGGATGTGGCAACTGTCTTGCTGGGGCCTCTCCTTGTCGTTCCATAGTGAGAGACATACTAGCTTCGGGGGCAGAGAGATTTTACTTGCATGACAAATGGTCTGTACGTCCAGGCAAGCCTCTGCCATCCATGTGAGCCTCTGAACCCCAGCGCTTCCGGCTGACGCTGTGGTTCGGCATTGAGGCTGGTGTTGCTGAGCTGCTTGTGGAGGAAGGGCTTCTTGCTCGATGCACACTTACCGTTAAGGAGGGGAAAAAAAAATCTAGCACCCTTTCCCATAGAGTTTGCCCAGGACTGCCTTGCCAAGTTTCATTTTTAAAAGCTCTGCAAGTTTACTTAGATGTATGTGTTTTTGCTTTGTAATCAGATTTTTGCCAAACTGATATATCATTAAACCTTTCTTTTTACAATATATGGTTTATTACAAAACTAATTTCTACAGAGTGTTACAGATGCTGTGTAATTTTTATGTCTTTGTTCTTGTGTTTCTTTTTTTCTTTTTTTCTTTTTTGGTTGCTAGGGTACCAAACACTTTTGAGAAAGTAGCTCGATAGTATCTATAATATGGTGGTTTTCTGGATAAGAGATTGCATTATCCTCATGTAATATATTTGAGCAGACTATATCCATCATGGTTCGGCTAGATAAATAAATGAAAACTCGCTGATTGGGGAAGAAATGTGATATTTCTATTATGAGTACAGTTCTTCCTTCTCCTCTGACAGCCACCGTGCTGCTGAAACGCCTCATCCTGACCCAGCTTCTGCGTTTCCACTTCAGATGGAAATGCTGCCATGGCTCTCGGAGCTGTCAGCACTATCTCTGCTGCCGGCGGCCACAGTGTCCCCAAGCCTGCAGCCCCTCACCCTGGCAGCTCGACCTCATTACCTAGGACACAGCTGCCGGTCCCTGCTGTGCTCCATGTGGTCGCCGCGCCGGGGGGTGTGCTGGAGTCCCAGCCATAGATTCTGAGAAAGTGGCTTGTGGCTTCTCTCCCGCTCCTTCCTCAATGTGGCAGCCCGGGCTGGGCAAGAGTGAGGACTGGCGCCAGGGGCTGACACAGGTCTGACGTGCATGCCCCGCTGTCAGGCCTGGGTCCAGGAGGGCCCTGTCTTGAGACAGCCAAGAGGGGCAGGAGCCTGGTCTCCTCTGTGAGGCTTCTCTGCGGGGGAGCAGGGTGCTGCTCCCCTGGGTGGGTGCCATCGCCTGGAAGGGCATTCAGGGGTCCATCTGGTCTCTGCACAAAAGCTTGGAAAGCTACGGAGCAGTCAGTGTGCACTCACGATAATTGTCACATGGAGGCCAGGGCGATGGTGATGATGGTGATGATGGGAGATCACAGACTTCAGGACAGGGCGGCACCAGCCGGTCTCACCCTATTACATCCCCTCCCCCCCATGGATGGGGTCCAGCAAGGGAGAGACAGTCACATGTCCTCCTCTGCCTTCTCACATCCTGTGCTGTTGGTGGACGTAAAGAGAGAGGAACACGGGGAACGCAGGGTAGCACACTGAGCTGATGCCTCGGCTTGGGTCCAGATCCATCCGTTCATCCATTCATGTTTGAGCACATCCATGCTTCAGTCACTGCTGTGCATCCAAGCTGACAAGGCACACGTCACAGCCCCTATATGTCTTGGCTGCATCACGGGCTTGCTGGGAGGCTAGGACCATGAGTGGGACTTGGCATGGAGTGAGCCCTCAGTGAAGAAGGATGTTGTCAGTGTCACATCCCTGGTGTTTAGAGGAGGTCTGAGGACAGCAGAGCGTGTGGTGTGTGAGAACCACTAGTACTTACCCCCCACTCACTTGCCTAGAGCCCTGTCTTCTAGGGAAAGATGACTCACCCCTTCCCTCTGTGGCAGAAGGACTCACACAGCTCAGAGTGCTGAAGCATTTCCCCCCCTCCCTCTTGGAAAAATCCCTTTTGGAATTCTTTCTGGGATGGACTCCTGAAACTAATCATGTCAAGGTCTATTAAACTGAAGCAGATAAATCCCTTCTCAAACCAGCTGCAAAGGTCCCTAGAATTGTGAGCAGTTCTTATGAATGTGAATTTAATGCTTTCACTAAACTATTTACCATTCATGACACACTTAGTTAAGTTGATGGATTCTGGGCTCAGGCTACCTGGGTTCAAATTCTGGATCTGCTGCTTTCAGTGCCCATGACCTTGGGCTAATTGCTTAACCTCGCTATGCCTCCATTCCCTCATGCGTAAGGCACACCTAATAAAGGTAATACCTCATAAAGTATCTGTGAGGATTACATGAATTAATACACACAAACCTCTTGGAATAGTGCCCGGCACTAGTGAACTCGGGGTATGTTAGCCATTGTTGTTTAGTGTCTCAGGAGGGATTTCCACTTAAATGAGAAACGTCTATAGACATTGCTTGCCCAGGAATCTTTTAGCTCAGAAAATTTCCCCAGCTGTGGATCCTGCTAAGTACCCCTGTGTTGTTTTCCTCTCATTGCTCAATGCACATACCTTTGCTGCCTTCTAAAACTTCAGTTCTTCAGTTTGGTGCTTGAGAGATGGGAGCAAAGGATGATACCACGAGGACAGTCTGGGTCTTTGTGGGCAAGCTGCTTCCCAGGCAGTTGGCCAGGCAGCAGAGGCACTCAGCAGCACGCCTGCCGGTGCTGGTCTAGGAAACTCGGGGCCAAGCCGCCATCCTGTGGACCGCCAACATCTCCAGTTCCCGGCAGCCTCGGTGTGCAGAGGTGGTGGCATCGCAGCTCCTGTGGCTCCTACAGCCCAGGTCCCGGTCCTGGCTCATGCCCCAGGGTTCTGCCTACTCGCCAGCTGCATGGGCCAGTGGTCACCCAGGTGTGTGCTGTGATCCCAGGAGGGTAGATAGGAGAAGGGTCCGGTGCCTGCAATGAGCGCATCCTTTATCTTCCATGGTCACCAGCCACTCCTCCACAAGGTCAGGAGCGGGGAGGGGGCTCCATCCTCTGTGCTCCAACAGCCTGGCCACAGGGCCCAGGGCAGCCACAGGCACTCAGCAAGCTTCACTCCCCATATAGGTGTGGGCTTCTGGAGAAAGAGGGTCCACGCCTCTTGCATGTGCATCCACACTGCCCCCTGACCCAGGGGAAGTTACACATGGGCAGATAGCAGTACAGGTGCATTCTCGTCTCTTGGGCTCTGGCCAATTCAGTGTTGGTCGCTCGGCTCATGGTAATCCCAATGTTCTCTTTGCTGAGCAAAGAGTTAGAGTAATTTTGTGGTCAGAAAAATAAATTTTTCTGCCTGACTCTGATAGTTCACCTTTCTTCTGAATTGCCCCAGGGGCCTGGGAGAACCCTCTTCCCCCTCTGGGTCTGTTGCCTGTAACACGAGCGTGGCCTGTGCCCAGCCCCGTGCTCTCAGGTGGGCAGGAGGCCGGGGGGCATGGCAGCTCTCTGCGGCTGTGCTGCCAATACTTGCAAGACCTACTTGCAGAGTGAATTGCACCGTGAGCTTGCTGGGAGAAGTTGAAAAGAGTGTTTCAGCTCGGGTGGTCCTGCGCTGCTATTGACATTCTCACACTTTCTCTTTGTGTCCAGTAGCCCCTGAAAATATTTCTGGTTTGGAAAGGAAACATTGGCATTTAGCCAGCGCAGGTAGACCTAATCACATTCCTTGCCTATCCAGATCAGTTCACTCTGCCTTCCAGGGACTTGGCAAAACTGGGGAAGGACTTCTTTTTTCGGTCGTTCTCTCTCCCCTTCCAAGGTCCCTTCCCTCTCTTGCCTCCTCCTCCCTCCATTCTCTCTTCTCCCTGTCCCTCCCTTTCTTGCCTATGTCTCCCTTCGTCCCCAGTTCGGCCACTCTTTCCCTCCACTTATCCCATACCCTCCCTGGGGGCATGAAGAGCCAGATCACCGAGGAGTACCTGAAGCCAAGGTCTTGCCCAGCACGCACTCAGGGTGGGCATGGCGGGCTCCTGTCTTGGTTGGTCTGCAGCCCTTCTGCCCTGCTCTGTGAATACCCCAGCCCCTTGATGGATCTGATCTGAAAAAGCGCTGGTCAGCTCCCACATCAAGTCAGTTGCTCGTGGCACCAAGATGACAGATGTGGTGTTTTCCTGAGGGTGCTAAACTGGGAAGAGCTCCACCTCCCGTCTTAATGGAGTTGACGGCGTTCCTCTCAGGACAGCTGCACCCACATCTGCGGTAAACCACCGTTACTTAACCTTTATGGTGTGAGGGGCTGCTGGCTCACCCACTTGCAGCATATAAATTAGGTCCATTGCTCATGCACTTTTTTTAACCCTGATTCTCCTGAATTATGAAAGACGACAAGACTGGTGATGCTTCCCAGGGCTCCCTGGGGTCTTCAGGCTGTGAGCGTGCTGAGGAGCCTCTGCTCCAGTGTGCCCATGTGGGGAAGAGTAGGAGGCGGAGCTGGAGCCCAGGTTCCCCGAGCCACAACAGTGCAGTCCGGGCAGTGCCCCCAGCTCTTACGGCCCCATCTGGGGGCTCAGTACGGTTACCCTCAGATGACCACCTGTGCTGCTGCCTCTTGCGGGGATCCAGATTATGTGTCATGAAGACGATGGATCCTATAGCTGGCCTACCTGGAAGAGTGTCCCTTAATAGAAGGTGACTTGGTGGGTGTGGGTTTACATCCTGGATTTATCCCCCAGGGTATAGAAACAGAGGAAAGGCTGGTTTTTGTGTTTGGTGACAAAATTGAACTCTAAGCAGAAATAACTCTTCTTTGAAAGGGCACTGGTAGGTGGGGGTTCCAAAGCCACTGGCATGGCAGCCGCCAAACTGAGAAAAACCTTCCCATGACCTACATCCAACCACGGGAGCCTGGATGGTAACTGAAGCTGGGCACCTGACCCCACCTTGTCTCCAGTGAAGGCGGAGCAGAACTCCAAGAGCAGAGGGCCCGGGCATTGATAGCCATGGATCCCTTTCACTGGCAGTGAAATCCAGTTTACCCTTCATTTTCTTTTCCTTGACTTGTATATATTTGCCAATACTTGCAAGACCTACTTGCAGAGTGAATTGCACCATGACCTTGCTGGAAGGGGCTGAAAAGAGTGTAAGGCACTGGGTAAATCAGCCAATGTGGGGACGATTCATGTGGATCTTGAAGTGGGGGAGGGGTTGCCTGTCACCTAGATGCCCCCCTGGGGTGGGTGTCTGTGGAAGGGTCTCTCTGGACCTCATCCTTTCCAAACTCTTTCTCATGTTGGTTACTTGAGGGGGTCATGAACTCCAGGCTCCCATCTTCTGACCCCACTGCTCTAAACAAGCCCTAAAGCCTTCCTCTCCAGGGACACAGCCCACAACTCTGTACTATAAAAAAGGCCACATGGTCCAGGCTATGTGGCCGTGTGTTCGTGTGGCTTTGTGGCCTTTCTCTGACTTGGAAGCCTTTGCAGAGTGCCTGCTGGCTGTGGGAATGCCCTGAACAAAGCCTCACTCTGCAGAGGCTGGTAGGGGTCCTCTGAGTGCTGGCAGTCCATCTGGCAGGGCTGGTCTCCAGTGAGCCAGGGCACAGCTGCTTTGCCCCACAGGACTGCTGTGGGCTCAGAAGAGGTGAAACCGTGGGTATATGTGTCAGGGGATCGGAGGACCCGCTTGTTCGGGAATGCCCCCTTCCCCTTCTCAGGACTTGTCTCCATGCCTGGAGGTCACCACTAACCTGTAAATGCTATCTGGAAGGGAAAACCTGTTAAACCATTGTCAGAATTGAGTCCCTGGTGTAAATGAGCTGACCAGCCGTTCCAATGGGTGTGAATTAGTCCGTCCATACCTGAAATGTCAGTGGCAGCCATGGTTTAAAGAGTCTGTCTGTGGGACCTTGAAAGTAAACCCTGTCTTACCAGCTTTGGCAGATAGTAAGCTGTGTTGGGCGCTTGGGAAGCTGGTTCCGGAGACATGGCATCCAGAGCCCCCGGCTTGGGATCCGAAGTCACTGGGTTATTACTGAACAAAGACTACAGGGGATCGGGCCACACAATGGGGAGACCTTGGGAGTTGTCCACAGTCCCTCTCAGTCTCAGTCTGTGCCGCGGAAGCAGAGGTGTTCACGGGCTCCCAATGCTGTCATGGGAGATTTGATGAGGAGTGGTCTTGTCTTGTGTGTGGCCCCACCGTGAGCCCCCAGAGCGGGCATTGGCCTGGCATGTACCCCATGTGCTATGAGGCCACTGTAGTGCCGGGCACAAGCCCCATGGGGACTGGCATGAACCCTGAGGGGCCAGCCACCCATAGCCTTCCGTACGCCTGTACTCCACAGCCATGCCAGACGGCGCGGGTGCTGGGCCCATGTGCCCTCCCGGGTAACTGCAGGAGGTTGCCAGGCCTGCACAGACAGAGGATGCAGAGAAAAGACATGAAGCCCAGCTGTGGTACAGTCACCAGAAACCATTCCGCAGGCCGGCCCCTGGTTGCGAGGAGAGGGTTGCAGGGCAGAGACAAGTGTTCGACTCCCGCAGGGGCAGATCAGTGCAGCCTTCTCTTCCAGCCCACCCCCCCAACAGTACAGGTGTCCCCTCGGCATCTCAGGAGTGAGCACAGACCACACACAGCTGCTTCCGTGCTAATGTAGGACGTGTGGTATACTTGCACATGGTAACAAGGGGTGGAAATAACAATTTCCTCATTGAAGCTATTTGAGATAAAAATCTTGCCAAGACCGGGGGAAAAAAATGAAAGTTTTATTGAAATATTAGGAAGTTTACACCAGAATGGTGGGACTATGTGGTCACATCAAAGTATAATTTTAAAAGTAATAATCCTGGGGGTGCCTGGGTGGCTCGGTTGGTTAAGTGACTGCCTTCGGCTCAGGTCATGATCCCGGAGTCCCAGGATCAAGCCCCGCATTGGGCTCCCTGCTCTGCAGGAAGCCTGCTTCTCCCTCTCTCACTCCCCCTGCTTGTATTCCCTCTCTGTCTGTGTTTCTCTCTGTCAAATAAATAAATAAAAATTTTTTTTAAAAAAGTAATAATCCTGGAGTGCCGAGGTGCCTAGGTCGGTTGAACATCTGCCTTCAGCTCAGGTCATGACCCCAGCTTCCTGGGATCAAGCCGCGCAGTGGGCTCGCTGCATGGTGGGGTTCTGCTCCTCTCTCTCCCTCTGTGCTCTCTCATCCGCATGTAAATAAATAAAATATTTAAAAAAAAAAACTAAAAAAATAGAAGTAGCGGTCCTGTGCACATTGTTATTCCTGGTGTGTCTCTGTGAGCTGCCTTTCCTGAGCTCTGGGAATCTGAGTCTGGATCTTGCTGAGCATGTTGGCCTGGGCCTGTGCCAGCCAGGATGCTGCTCTGGAGCATCAGGCTTGGAAATTTCTGGGAGATGCAATATGTACTACTTCGATTTATCACGCGAAGGTCTGCCTTGAGAAGAGGCAGAACAGCGCAAGATCGAGAGGCAGTCTCGGATAGCAGGTGGTCCCATACACCCTCGGGCCAGTCCTTCCCTCGCTCTGCGCCTCACCTTCCCTAACCAACACGTGGGGCACTAATGGCACAGACCTCACAGATGAGGCTTGTCGCATGCATGCCTAGCACACAAGTCCTCTTGTACCTTGACGGTCACTGCTCTTCCTGCGAGCTCTGCCTCAGTCCTGCTGTGACGGCATCCACAGGGCCCACCACGACTCCGCAGCATGGGCAGCAGAGCCCAGAATGAACAGTCTCAGTTCGGTCCTAAAACATTAAAAGGAAATGGAACTTTTGTCATAGGAACCCTCTTTTCTCTCACCTGTCTGTGAGCCCCATGGTCTTACCAGTCCCAAGGCTCTAGACCTGAGCTTTCCATTTCATGCCTCTGGACCCACGTCTGCTGCTCCGCAACCAAATCCCTGGTGGTCTGAGCTCCTGGTGACATAGGGCCGGGAAGGAGACAGAATGCGCTGGGCCCCAAGGTTAGTGAGGACCAGGGCCAGTCCTGGAATCTGGACCCCGCTAGAGGGAGGGATCCATAGTGAGGACAGTGGGTGGGCTGGGTGGCAGGAAGTCTGCCTGGGAGACGACCACCCCCAGACCCATCCCCTCCCGCCCCCGTGCAGAGAGCCTTGGGAGAGAGGAGGCCCCCTGTGGAGTTTCTGGGTCAGACTCTCCTGATATGGGGAAGCAGGGCGGGAACAGGAATCCTTCAAGAGAATGGAGCAAACCTGGGAAGAGGGGAATGTAGGTCTGGGCCTGGGAGGCATGAGCGCTGGCAGGTAGCCCTGGATGAGAGTTTGGGGGCCTCAATGGGGCTCAGGTTGCTTTGGATGCCCCTGGAATAGGGGTGGATAGGAGGAGAGTCTCCTCAGGAGAAATGAAGGTCACGACTGTTAGCATTTTTATGCCTTACCATCAATCACTTGGGGAAATTGCTAGCCCTTGAGTTTCTCAACCACCTATAAACCTGTAGTATCCATTAAAGGGAACTGCCAGGGCCCCACGGCTTGCCAAGAGCA
>PITA01022374.1:0-30483 GCA_004023965.1 Spilogale gracilis | reverse complement strand
GTTTTCCTTCAAGTTCAAGGCTTAAGTAGACTGTGCAGAAGGGATAGACTGGACGGTGCTTCCCTTGGATACAGAGAGGACACTGAGCCCTCACCTGGATGACTGAGTGTGCAGGCGTTTTACGAACATAGACCGGGAGCCAGCACCTAAGCCCCACGGACCTGTGAGGTACGTGGTTTATTTTCCCATTCTGCAGATGAGAAAACTAGCCCAGAAGGCAAAGAGGTGTGCTACATAAGGAATGATGGGGACTGGGGGGTGGATGACTGCACGGGAGTGCCCCCTAGGTGAGGAGAGGGACTATGTGCATCTGTCTTGTTCACTGCATCATCTCCAGAGCCTGGCACAGGTGCTCAGAAATATTTGTTGGGTGGACGGATGAATGGATAGATGGATGGACGGGCAGATGGGTGGATAGATGGGTGGACGGGCAGATGGGTGGATGGATTGGGTGCACCAACTACTCCTGCTCTCCAAACCGTGACTTGCCTTTGTCTCAAGACCAGTAGGCATCCACTTTCCTTCCTCCTACCTCCTGCCTCCTCCTCTCCTCTGTGGCTAGCAAGCGCTCTCCCCCAGCATGGCACATCCCCTCTCCTATCTGCTCTACAGCGCAGGAGCCACTATTCCGGGACATTTGTGGTGACATGCTGCCACCTGCAGGGAGTCCTGTGGTACTGCAGACAGGAGCCCCGTTTGATTTGGATCCTAAGGCGTCATCATCACCTACATGCTTACATTGTAAAGAGAAAATGAAGCCTGAAAATGCGCTGGGCAGGGACCTGGTAAAGTCTACGGTAAACTGGAGGCTGGTTCAGGCTTAGAGCCCTCCTTCAAAGGAGGAAAACACTGGGCTATTGCAGGTACTCTGGGTCCAGGGACCTTAGGTAGGGAGTGCAGGCAGGGCAGGCGCACAGGAAGGGGCAGCAGACAGAACAACCAGGGGCAGGAAGGAGCATCTGTCTGGGAGTCACTTGTTTCACTTCAAAACAACCCTGCAAGGTGTGTGTCCAGTTAGCATTATAACTTTAAAAAGAAAAGGGGATTTGTAACGGCCATTTGGAAAGTCCCAGAACATAAGAGCTAAATAAACGGGCCTTGGAAAACAGGAAGATCTCAGTGCTCTCTCAAGAAACCATGGAGGTGTCTCCCCGTGAGAAACACATCCCTGCAATAGAGACGGTCCGGGCCAGCCTGATCACGTGGCCAGCTTGAAGGTGGGGTCCCACGACTTGCAGGCCCAGAACGCAAAGTGTCACATAAAAGTCACTGCCCCTGAGGAAGGATGCTGAACCCAAAGGCCACAGCTGTCCCCTTTCCACAGGCAAGGAAATAGTCTCAGAGAAGTTTGGAGGTGGCTGGTGTTGTCCGTCAGGTTCTTATAGGTTGCAAGAAAGAGAAACATTCTCAGGTTTCATTAGGAGACTGGGATGACCAAAGTCTTAGCCACCCAGCCCCTAGGGGCTGGAAGAGCTCTGGGCTACAGCAGTAGCTCTAGTCACTGGAGGGCAGCTCTGTAACTCACTGGCAACACTCGTGGACGCGTCTCATCAGGGGCGTCCCAGGCCACGACACTGAGGCTCCACTCCCCTGGTGACTCAGCACCTCTGGGTCTTGGCCTCTTCCTCTGCTGTCCCCACTCTTGCTCTCCGTCTCCATTTCTGCTGACTCAAATTCCTGCTAAGTCATGGCTCCTCCTCACCCATCGCTAATGTTGACTTAAGGCTTATACTTAGAACCTTCCTTCTCCATGCCTCTTCTGCCTCCAGTAGTAACATTAATCTTCTCTCTGTGTGTCATATTCAAATTCAACAAAAGAACTGTTGGTGGGAATGCATACTGGTGCAGTCACTCTGGAGGACAGTATGGAGGCTCCTCAGAAAGTTAAAAACAGAACTACCCTATGATCTAGCAATTGCACTAGTAGGTATTTACCCAAAGGACACAAAAATCCAAATTCAAAGGGGTACATGCACCCTGATGTTTACAGCAGCATTATCAACAAGAGCCAAACTATGAAGTGAACCCAAATGCCCAACGGCTGATGAATAGATAAAGACAATGAAGTATAGGGGCACCTGGGTGGCTCAGTTGGAGTCCAACTCTTAATTTCGGCTCAGGTCATGATCTCAGGGTCCTGCGACTGAGCCCCACATCAGGCTCTGCACTCATTGAGTCTGCTTGAGGATTCTCTCTCTCCTCCCACTATTCTCTCTCTCTCTAAAATAAATTAAAAAAAAAAAAGATGTGGCACATACATACAAAGAAATATTATTCGGCCATCAAAAAGAATGAAATCTTGCCTGTTGCAATGACATGGAGGGAGCTAGAGTGTATTTTGCTAAGTGAAGTAAGCCATCAGAGCAAGACAAATAGCATATGATCTCACTCATGTGTGGAATTTAAGAAAGAAAACAGATGAACATACAGAAAGGGGAAAAAGAAAAAAAGGAGAGCAGGAAACAAACCATAAATGACTCTTAACGATAAAACAAACTGAGGGTCGGTGGAGGGAGGTGGGTGGGGATGGGCTAGACGGGGGATGGGCATTAAGGGGGACACGTGTTGTGACGGGCACTGGGTGTTGTATGTAAGTGAAGAATCACTGAAGTCTACTTCAGAAACCAATATTGTTCTGTATATTAACTAAAAAAATTTAAATTAAAAACAAAACAAAACAAAAAAATCCGCAAAAGAAAGGATCATAACTGTTCAGTTGGTCCCCAGTCTCCCTGTAGGTTGGATTTCTCACAAGGGCTGCCTCTGTCTCCAAGCAGCCTAGATGTTGTCCACTGTGTCCAGCCAGCTGCATCCTGAGAGTAAAGAACTCTCCCAGGGGGCTGTGGGATGGCCAGTGTGCAGGTGTAACAGGCTGCTCCATAAGCTAGCTTGTAAGCGACAGGACCAGGGTTTGAGCCCAAGTTCTCTGCTCCCAAGTCTTTCCCACCTGAGTACACAGGCTGTCCTGCCTTGCGAGGTCAGGAAAAAAAAAAATATCAACTAACACTGAATCCTGGAAGCCAAGCACCATTCTATAGCTTTACACTGATTATCTCAATTAACCCTGACCGCAATCCCCCGTTAACTGTGCCCATTTCACAGAAAGGAAAACTCACTTAGAAAGATTACATAACAGGGGCACCTGGGTGCCTCAGTCATTAAGCATCTGCCTTCAGCTCAGGTTATGATCCTGGAATCCCGGGATCGAGCCCCGCATTAGGCTCCCTCTCCCACCCCCTCTGCTGTGTTTCTCTCTGTCAAATAAATAAATAACATCTTTTAAAAAAATTACAAAACAGGCCAAAGTTGTACTCCTAGTAAATGGCAAAAGGTGATTGGAAGTCAGGCCTGTCTGTATTTGTGAAGGGGGAGGGGCAGGAAGACAGAGCGACTTTTGCTGGTAGAAAGCCAAGAACTACCAGGATTTGCACTTTCCAGTATGGAAGCCACTAATGGAACGTGGCTTCGGAGCCTTTGACACGGGGCTAGTTCGAAGTGCTGGGCCACACCTATACAACACATTCAAGGATTTGTTACCAAAAAGAAAAGAATGTAAAATCTCTCATTGAGAATGGTTTACATTGATTACATCTTTAAATACTATTTTGGACACTCTGAGTTAACTATATTAGTAAAATTAACTTCATCTATTTTTCTCCTTTTAAAAAAATTTAAGTTTCTTATTTCAGTAATTTCTCAAAACCCCATGTGGGGCTCAAACGCCTGACCCCGAGATCAAGAGTCACACACCCTTCCACCTGAGTCAGCCAGGTACCCCTCTTTTTTCTCAAACTATTTTTGTTGATATATAATTCACATACCATACAATCCACCCATTTAAAGTGTGTAACTCAGGGCAGCTGGCTGACTCAGAGGAGCATCCAGCTCTTGATTTTGGGGTCAGGAGTTTGAGCCCCATATCAGGTATAGAGCTTAAATAATTGAGGGGTGCCAGGGTGGCTCAGACCGTTAAACTTCTGACTTCAATGCAGGTCATGATCCCAGGTTTCTGGGACTGAGCCCCTCATGGGGCTCCCTGCTCAGCAGGAACTCTCTTCCTCGCCCCACTCCTGCTCTTGCTGTCTCTCAAATAAACAAATATTTCTTTAAACTTGATAGCAGTGTGTAACTCACTCCTTCTTCAGTATATTCACAAAGCTGTACAACCATTACCACAATCCATTTTTAGAACACTTTCATCACTTCAGAAAGAAACCAAGTACCCATTTGCAGTCTCTTCCCCCTCTTCTTTCTCGCTCAGCCCTTGGCCACAAGGATTCCACCTCCTGTCTCTGGGGATCGTCCCGTGCTGGACATTTCACATGAACGAAATCATATAATATAGGGTCTTGTGTCTGCCTCCTTTCACGCGGCATGTTTTCACAGTTCATCCGTGGGACAGCACGTATCAGTACTCCATTTCTTTTTATTGCCAAATAATATTCCCTTGTTTGGAGACATCACACTTTGTTTATCCACTCATCAGTGTTCTTTCCATATTTTGACTATTTTGAGTAACACTTCTACAGTCATGTGCAAGATTTTGTGGAGACTTACGTTTTCATTTCTCTTGGTCCTGTCACTTTTCTAAATAGGGTGATCAGAAAATGTTCAAACTGCATATGTGGCTGACATTATACTTCTCTAGAGGGCACAGACCCCAATCTGTCACCCTCGTTCTGAGGAGCATTGAAATACACAGACCCTGGAGATGCTCTACTGCAGCAGCCCCGCCTTAAGCTGACTTGGCCTCAGCCCCCTCCGCACCAAAGCTAGGTGGTTCCCAGTTGGCAAGGGGATAGCCAAGCACTGAGGCAGGTTTAGTCAGTCTGGGGCGGCCGCACAGTCCCAATTCCAGGGGCCCAACAATAACTGAGTCAGTTCTGCAAGTCGTTTCAACATGAGCAACAGAGGCACTTGAAGTGGTTAATAAGGGGCAACCTCCCGTTACAAAATGCTGGTTATCTAACAAAGACAGTGGATCCAGGGTGATTTACCTATGAAAACAGTCAGGCTCTCTACCTGTGCACCAACTTCCCCATGATGTGCCAAGAGCAAATAGCCCGACTTTCTGGGTGGCCTAGATGCCTTGGTATCCAGTTAAAAAATAACTATGGTGGCAATCATTTGTTAACAGATACACAAACACAAAGAGGTAAATTGTGACAGTAAAAAATAAAAGGGCAGTTTTTGTATATGATCAAAGTTTAAATTGTTATTACATTAAAAGAGGCAGTTACAAGTATATCATATAAACCTTATGGTAACCACAAAGAAAAAAACTATAGTAGATACAAAAAAGAAAAAGAGAAAGGAATCAAAGCATACCAATATACTAAAGTAAATCATTCACAAAGGAAGGCAGCAGGAGAAGAAAGGAACAACAGAACCACAAAACTAAACAAGGTGTCAAGAGTAAGTCCTTACCAATCAATAATTACTTCAGAAGTACCTATTATCCAATCAAAAGAAATCAAATGGCAAGATTTTGTGGGTTTTAATGGTTGTGTAATATTCCATTATGTATGTATGTGTGTACACACACACACACACACACACACACACACACACACCTTCTTTATCCATTCATCTGTTGATGGGCATCTAGGCTCTTTCCACAGTTTGGCTATTATGGACACTGCTGCTATACACATTGGAGTGCACGTGCCCCTTCGGATCACCACATTTGTATCTTTGCAGTAAATACCCAGTAGTGCAATTGCTGGGTTATAGGGTAGCTCTATTTTCAACTTTTTGAGGAACCTCCATACTGTTTTCCAGAGTGGCTGCACCAGTTTGCATTCTCACCAAGAGCAGAAGTATTTATACTTACATCAGACAAAACATACTTTTAAGTAAAAAGAAGGTTATTGTACAATGATAAAGGGGCCAATTCATCAAGAAGATGTAGTGAGGGTGCCTGGGTGGTTCAGGGGGTTAAAGCCTCTGCCTTCAGCTCAGGTCATGATCTCAGGGTCCTGGGATCAAGGCCCACAGCGGGCTCTCCGCTCAGCAGGGAACCTGGTTTCCTCTGCTCTCTCTGCCTGCCTCTCTGCCTACTTGTGATCTCTCTCTGTCAAATAAATAAATAAAATCTTTAAAAAAATAAAGTATAATGACTGTAAATATATATGCATTCAACATCATAGCACCTAAATATATTAAGCAAATAGTCACATATCTGAAGGCAGAAGCAGACAGCAATGCAACAATAGTAGGGGTGTCAATCTTCCATTTCACCCATGAACAGATCATTCACATAGAAAGTCAAAATGAAATGCTGGACTTGAACTACACTTTAGACCAGATGGACCTAACAGACATCTACAGAATACTCCATCTAACAGCAGTAGAACTCTTCTCTTCTCACTTTAGACCAGATGGACCTAACAGACATCTATAGAATACTCCATCTAACAGCAGCACACTCTTCTCAAGCACAAATGAAATGTTCTCCTGGATAGATCAAATATTAGGTCACAGATCAAGTCTTCACAAAATTTAAGAAGACAGAAGTCAAATCAAGTATCTCTTCCAACTGTAATAGTATGAAACTAGAAATCAGTAAAAGTGGGAAAGCTGGAAAATTAATAAATATGGGGAAATTAAATAATACTCCTAAACAATGAATGGGTCAAAGAAACTAAAAGGAAATACCTTGACACAGGGACATCTGGCTGGCTGGCTCAGTACAGCATGTGACTCTTGATCTCGGTCGGGGTCATGAGTTTCAGCTCACACTGGATGTAGAGATTACTTAAATAAGTAACTGAACTTAAAAAATAAAAGAACTATCTTGAAACAAAAATGGAAATGCAGCATACCAAAACTTACAGGATTCAACAAAAGCAGTTCCAATTAAAAGGCTACATTAATTAAAAAAAAAAAAAGAACAACCTCAAATAACTTCACAACTCAAAGAACTAGAAAAAGACTAAGAAAAAGCAAGATAAGAATCAAATAAATAAAATCATAAATGAAAGAGAAGATATTACAACACAGAAATAGAAAGGATCAAAGATACTACTTTGAACAAACTGAATAAACTAGAAGAGATACATAAATTCCTAGAAACATAACCTATCACAACTGAACCATGAAGAAGAAAATCTAAACAGATCTGTAAGTAACAAGGAGACTGATCAGTAATCAAAAATCTCTGGAGAGGGGTGCGTGGGTGGTTCTTTCGGTTAAGCATCTGCCTTCAGCTCAGGTTACAATCTCAGGGTCCTACCACTGAGTCTCTGCTCAGTGGGGAGCCTGCTTCTTCTCCCTCTCCCTCCTTCTCTCCCTCTGCCGCATCCTCTGCTTGTGCTCTCTCACTTGCTCTGTCAAATAAACACTAGTATCCTTGATGAGCATAGATTAAAAAAACCCTCAACGAAATACAAGCAAACCAAATTCAACAGGACGCTATAAAGATCATACAGCATGATCAAGTAGGACGTATCCATATCCTGTAAGGATGGTTTGACATACACAGGTCAATCAATGAGACACACCATATTAAAGAATGAAGGATAGAAATCATGTGATCATCTCAAAAAATGCATGAAAAGCATTTGACAACATTCAACATTCTTTTGTAATAAAAACTCTCAACCGATTGGGTATAGAAGAAATGTAGGTCAACATAATAATGGTCATATATGACAAGTCTACAGCTTATATCATACTCAATGGTAAAAAGCTAAAAACTTTTCCTCTAAGAGGGACGCCTGGGTGGCTCAGTTGGTTAAGCGACTGCCTTCGGCTCAGGTCATGATCCCGGAGACCCAGGATCAAGCCCCACATCGGGCTGCCTGCTCCGCGGGAAGTCTGCTTCTCCCTCTGCTTGTGTTCCCTCTCTGGCTGTGTTTCTCTCTGTCAAATAAATAAAATCTTTTAAAAAAAAAAGAAACTTTTCCTCTAAGATTGGGAATAAGACAAGGATGCTCACCACTCCTATTCAATATAATATGGAAGTTGCAGCCAGAGCAATTAGACAAGAAATAAAAGGCATCCAAATTGAAAAGAAAATTAGGTTGTCTCTGTCTGCAGATAACATGATATTATATAAAGAGAGCTCTAAAGACCCCCAAAAAACTGTTAGAATAAATAAATCCAATAAAATTGCAGTATGCAAAGCCAATATACAAAAATCAGTTGCACACTACACATTTTCAAAAAAAAAAAACTATCTGAAAGAAAAATTAAGAAAGCAATCCCAGGGACACCTGGGTAGCTCAGCCAGTGAAGCATGTGAATCTTGATTTCAGCTCAGGTCATGATCTCAAGGTCCTCGGATCAAGTCTTGCATGGAACCCTGCATCAAGCTCCGCACTCAGCAAGGAGTCTTATTGAGGATTTCTCTCCCGAGATTCCCTCTGCCTTTCTCCCCACTTGCACATTCTCTCCCTCTCTAAAACAAATAAATACATCTTTTTAAAAATATCAATCTCATTTACAACTGCACCAAAACAATAAAATACTTAGGTATATATTTATTTAACCAAGAAGGTGAAAGACCAATAAACTGCAAAGTATAGGACACTGATGAAAGAAACTGAAGAAGACACAAATAAATGGAAAGGTATCCCATGCTCATGGACTGGAAGACTTAATATTCTCAAATGAATCCTAAAATTTGTATGGAACAACAAAAGGTCCTGAATAGCCAAAGCCATCTTGAAAAAGAAGAAAGCTAAAGGCATCACACTTCCCAATTTCAAACTCTTTTTTTTTTTTTTAAGATTTTATTTATTCGACAGAGAGAAACACAGCCAGAGAGGGAACACAAGCAGGGGGAGTGAGAGAGGGAGAAACAGGCTTCCCGCTGAGCAGGGGGCCCAATGTGGGACTCGATCTCGGGTCTCCAGGATCATGACCTGAGCCGAAGGCAGATGCTTAACCAACGGAGCCACCCAGGTGCCCCCCAATTTCAAACTCTTATCACAAAGCTATAGTAATCAAAATAGTACAGTACTGGCATTATAACAAACACAAGACCAATGGAACAGAATAAAGAGCCCATATACACAGTCAACTTATCTTTGACAGTGGTGCCAGGAACACAACACACAACACAATGGGGAAAGGTTTTGGAAAATAACAGTTTTGGGAAAACTGGATAGCTATATGCAGAAGAATGAAACTGGACTCTTAACCACTCACAAAAATTAATATGAGATGGATTAAAGACTTATGTGAGACCTAAAACTGTAAAACTCCTCCATGAAAACATAGAGAAAAGCTCCTTGACATTAGTCTTGGCAGTGATTTTTTTGGCTAGGACACCAAAGATACAAGCAACAAAAGCCAAAAAAACAAGTGGGACTACATCTAACTGAACAGCTTCTGCAAAGCAAAGGAAATAATCAACAAAATGAAAAGGCAATCTAAAGAATGGGAGAAAATATTTGCCAGCTATCTATCTTATAAGGGGTTAATATCTAATATAAGGAGTTTATAGACTCAATAGCAAAAAAAAATCTGATTCAAAATGGGCAAAGGATCTATATAGATATTTTTCAAAGAAGACATTCAGATGTCCAACAAGTACATGAAAATGTGTTGAACATCACTCCTCCTCAGGGAACTGCAAATCAAAACCACAGAGATACCACCTCACACTGGTCAGAATGGCTGCTATCAAAAAGAGAAGAGAGAACAAATGTTGGTGAGGATGTGGAGGAAAGGAAGCCCTTGTCCACTGTTAGAGAGAATGTAAACTGGTACAGCCATTACAGAAAATGGTAGGGAGGCTCCTCACAAAAATTAAAAGTAGGACCACCATATGATCCAGCAATCCCACTTCCGGGTATATCGCCAAAGGAAAGGAATGCATTATCTGGAAAAGATATCTATACCGCCACGTTCATTGTAGCAGTATTCACAATGACCAAAATACAGAAACAACCTAAGTGTCCATGAATGGATGAATGGACAAAAGAAATGTAGTGTATGTGTATATATAATGGAATATTATTCAGCCATTAGAAAGAAGAAAATCCTACTATCTGCAACAATATGTATGAACCTAGAGACCGTTATGGTAAGTGAATAAGCCAAAGATAAACTCTGTCTGGTATCACTTATATGTGAAACCAACAACAAATGTCAAACTCATAGAAACAGAGAGTAGACCAGTGATTGTCAGGGCCCCAGGAGCATTTATCAATTTTGCATACATGATGGTCTAACAGGAAGGAAAAGGAGGATAGCTGGCTGAGTTGCCCCCCAAGAAGCCTACAATGGGATGGGACAAATGGGACTGAATGGGAAGAAAATTAATGGATCCTAAACTGTGGGGTTCCTAGACATGGCCCTTCAGCAAGTCTGGTTTAAACTCCATCTTAAGGGCAGTGGAGAGGTTTTGGGGTTTGTGTTTTGGTCTTCCTGTCCACTGACCCCAGGCCCCATCCTTGCTAAAGATGTGGCTTGTGTGACCACATCTGAAGCTGATAAAGGGAAGAACAGGGAGGGGGTACAAACTCTCTCTCACACACACACCCCAGCTGGTGAACAGAACTCAAGAATTCATCCCTGGCTTGCAAGGTCAAGGTCTCCCAACAGCCATTTAGAAGCTCGTAATCCATGAATGAAAGCTTAACTTCCTGTACAGACTAGGACAGCGGAAACACAAGATTTGAGAAGGATCAACTACTGAGAGAATCCAGACACCCTCCACCAAGGGAAATCCCACTTGTAAAAATAAGAGGATTATTTGGCTGTGAAATTTGCTTAGAAATTGAACGGGAAACTTATTTTGATTCCCAGGGAAAAAAGGCAGACATTAAGTAATGCAAATTCCCATTCAGCCAGGAGCCAAATAAGCAGAAAATGTGAATCACCAGATTCTTCCCCCCCACACACACACACTCCAGACCACATTGTATTTCAGGGGAAAGAAACAAAGAAAATCGACATCTCTGACATCTGGATTTTGCTCTAACAAGCAGACTGCCAGAATGGATTGCGGAGGGGGCCGCTCACATTTCCCAGTTTCTATCGGATAGGCCCTCGGAATCACACACAGAGGACAAGCCATAGCCTCTGTGTTCCCCTGTGCAGCTCTCAGACCCTTTCGGAGGGCCAATGGGAGAGACTAGACTGGCTCTCAATCAGGCATGTCAGTGTGTGGTCAGTGCCCAGTGGGGGCGGAACACAGGGACTGAGGGACAGAGTGGGGTCGCCTTGCCCAGCTGGGGCTGGGGCAGGATGAGGGAAGGCCTGAGCACACTTTCCCATCCGCACAGCACAGATGTTTGTGCTCGTTCTAAGACCCACCAGTTCAACAGACAGTTGCAAAACGGGGATGATCCTCCCTCCCCTTTAGAAGTGGGTTGACATGAGAGCCGGCAAAAGCCTCACCTCTACATTTGAGTTCAGACACTGATAATAATGGCTGTTAGGACTTTTTTGAACATCCATCCTGTGCCAGACACTGGACCGAGGGCTTAATATGTTCATTCATTTAATCCTTGCAATGAGCCCATGAAGCCAGTGCTGTGGTTAAGACAGAGGCCAAGGTCTGAATCTGCCTCCTCCAAATACCAGCTGTACGACCAAGTGTCTTGCCTTCTCTCTGCCTTGACTTCCTCATCCGGAAACCGTGTTTAATCACAGTACCCACGTCGTAATGCTGATACGGAAGTTAGATGAGTTATCACACAAGGCGTGTGTGGAGGGGAGCGTGCAGAGTGCGAGCGTGGTTACCACCAGCACCGTCCCTTTCCACAGACAAGACAACAGAAGCTCCCGGGTAAGAAGGCTGTGGTCCTAATGTCGTCAAGCCCTGGCCTCCTCCATGCTCCCACTCCCACGGTAGCTAAGTTACCTTCTATGAGCCTGTCTTTTGGATGTGTCAGGATGGAGGGCCACGGCATCTTCTCTCGGCTCTGGGAGCAATTGTGGTGGAAGCACAGCTGGGTGTGGACCTCCTCTCCCCGGGCACCTCCCCACCTGCCCACACCACTGCCTCCTTGGCAGAAACCGTGTGCCCCTGGGGGCTCTCGGCAGCTTTCCCAGCCCATGCTGCGCTCTGGGCTGAGAGGCTACAGAGAGGCAATCCCGTTCCAACAAGGCTCCTTAACAGCAAGAGAGAACACATCAGGCACTATGCCTCAGTGTCACCTCAACTGTCTACACTTATTCTAAACACGGTCCCATCCTCACGGCCGCAAAAGATGCCTTTATCTTTAGTGCAGAAAGGAAACAAGGGAAAGAGTGCTGGTAATTCAAGACTATTTGGGTTCGCTTTTCCTTGATGCCATTCATCCTATTCCCCTCCATGGAGAAAAAAAGAAATGTTGGCTGTTAAAAAGAACTTACACAACGTAATAGTATTCGTTTATTTAAAAAATATATTTTTTAAAGATTTTATTTATTTGACAGCGAGAAACAAAGCTAGAGAGGGAACACAAGCAGGGGGAGTGAGAGAGGGAGAAGCAGGCTTCCCGCCGAGCAGGGAGCCCGATGTGGGGCTCGATCCTGGGTCTCCGGGATCATGACCTGAGCCGAAGGCAGTCGCTTAACCAACGCAGGCACCCCTAAAAAATATTTTTTGCCAGTTTCGAAGAACGCTTCTAATACTTACAACAAACATTTCTTGTTATCTGAGGATTTGCTGCCCATGTAATTTGAATTAACATTAATAGTGACTCATCACCTCACTGGCCCACTGCCCTACTGGCTCCCAGGGGTCTACACTTTCTGCAAAGTGGTCTTAAGTATTTCTGGGAGTCCCCAAGTGGTGCCTCATCTGTAGTCACCAAGGAGCCGGGACCCGTCAGGAAGCATCTGCTCCATCAGGGGCTGCCTCGGATACCGAGAGGACTTTCTGGTCTCAAGCCCCACAGCAATCTGGGAGAGCAGGAGAGAATGACTCTGTCTCCTCTTGTGTGTCTTACACTTTGTGGAGGGCTCCTTAATGGGGCTTACAAATCTTAGAGAAACAGATTTTCAACGTTTATATCCAACCCCTCTGTCCAGGAACAGGTCTGGGAATGTCTCCAACAAGGGCTGCACCAAACGACAGGGCCAAACTCTGCAATACCCCTTTTCTTGGATTAACAGGGCTGTCTGGTTCTTAGGCCTCTTCATGGTCCCACCTCCTTGCTATCTGTCAGACACATCAAGACACATTTAAATCCCACTCAGAGGGGACCCCAAATATACCTGTAAGAAACTTCACTTCACCAGATCTCACCCCTCTTTCTGGCAAGGTAGGAACATCCACATTTTCAGGCTGTGCAGCACCTCTTTTTTTTTTTTATTGAGGTACAATTCACATAACATAAAATTAACCATTTTAAAGTGTACAATTCAGTGGCATTTAGCACATTCACAATGTTGTAAATCATTTCTATGTTACAAACCACAGTCGTATCTCAAAGGGAAACCCATACCCTTTAAGCAGGCATCCCCATTTCCCTCTCTTCCCAGCTCCGTATGACCATGAGCCTGCTTTCTGTCTCTATAGTTTATTTATTCTGCATGGCTCATGTAAGGGGAATAACACAACGTGTGACCTTCTGAGTCCAATTTCTCTCACTTGGAATGGTTTTCAGGTACTGAGAGCATGCATCCACGCTTCTTTCCTTTTTAGGACCGAAGTGATACTCCACCGTATGGACAGACCACATTCACATTATTCATTCATCGTGTGACGGACTTTAACTCGGTCCCACATTTTGGCTCTGTTGTGAATAGTGCTATGAATATTTGTATACAAGCATGTGTTTGAATACATTTCAACTCTTCTCTACCAAGAGTGTACCTCCGACTATGTACCTCAGAGTAGACTGCTAGGGCCATACAGCAATTCTGTGTTTAAACAGTTTTTCCACGGCGGCTGCACCATTTCACATTCCTAGCAGCAATGTCTGAAGGTTCCAATTCCCCCACATTCTCACCAAGACTTGTTTTCTTTCCATTTTTTTTTTCTTTGATAGTCATCCTATTGTGAAGCGGTATCTTGCTATGGTTTCGACTGACATTTCCCTCACAATTAATGATGTTGAGCATCTTTTCACGTGCTTATTGGACATTTGTATTATGTCTCCTTTAGAGAAATGTCTATTCAAATCCTCTGTCCATTTTTAAATTACCTCATCTTTTTGCTGTTATGACAGTCCATTATATATTCTGGATACTAAGCACTAATCAGATCCATGACGTGCACTATCTTTCCCCCTTCCGTAAGTTGTCTCTTCATTTTCTCGATATTGTCCTTCGATATATAAGAAAGTTTTCTTTTCTTTTTTTTTTTTTTTTAAAGATTTTATTTATTTGACAGAGAGAAACACAGCCAGAGAGGGAACACAAGCAGGGGGAAGGAGAGAGGGAGAAGCAGGCTTCCCACTGAGCAGGGAGCGCGATGTGGGACTCGATCCCGGGTCTCCAGGATCATGACCTGAGCCGAAGGCAGTCGCTCAACCAACTGAGCCACCCAGGCGCCCCTATAAGAAAGTTTTCAATTGTGATATAGTCCAATGTATCTATTTTATTGTTGTTGTTTCCTGTGCTTTTGGGGTCATATCTAAGAATCCACTGCCAAACTCAAGGTCATGAAATTTTACCATATTTTCTTCCAAGACTTTATTTAGTTTTAGCTCTTTGTGTTTGGGTCTTTGACTCGTTCTCAATATTAACTTTTGTGTATGATGTGACTTAAGGTCCAATTTTCTTTTGCACATGAGTAATCACTTGTGTTGGCACAACTGGCTGGAGACTCTTCTTTCTCCATTAAATAGTCTTAGTACCCTTGTCATAAATTAATTGACCATAGCTGTATGGTATTTGTGTGTTTCTAGACTCTCATTCTATTGATCTCCGTTTGTCTTTACTCCTACTGGGACTCCCATTTATGCACGTTACAGTCTTGATGGTGTACTACAGGTCTCAGGCTCTGACTATTTTTCTTCGTTCTTGTCTCCTTTTGCAAAGTGGGCTGAATAATCTCAACTGACCTGTGTTTAAGCTCAGGGGTTCCTTCTCCTGCCTGCACAAATCTGCTGAGCCCCTCCAGTGAATAAACGTTTCATTTCAGTTATTATACTCTTCAGCTCCAAAATTTCTATTTGGGGGCGCCTGGGTGGCTCAGTGGGTTAAAGCCTTTGCCTTTGGCTCAGGTCATGATCTCAGGGTCCTGAGATCGAGGCCCGCATCGGGCTCTCTGCTCGGCAGGGAGTCAGCTTCCTCCTCTCTCTCTGCCTGCCTCTCTGCCTACTTGTGATCTCTGTCAAATAAATAAATAAATAAATCTTTAAAAAAATAAAATTAAAAACAAATTTGTATTTGGTACCTTTTTAAAATTCCTGTCTCTCTACTGATACTCTCTATATGCCGAAACATTGTTCTCCTGGTTTCCTCTAGCTCTTTGAGCATATTTAAGACCATTAGTTTAAGGTCTTTGTTGAGTAAGTCCAATACGTGGGCTGCCTCATGGACTGTTTCTCTATTTTTCTTTTTTCCTCTGTGTAAAGCCATAATTTCTTGTTTCTTCGAACAGCTTGTGATTTTTGTTGTTGTTGTTGAATACTGGTTATTTTGAATATGAGACAACTCTGGAAGTCAGATTTTCCTGCCTCTCAGGGTTTTCCTATTATGGGTTACTGGTGCTTGCTTGCTTATAGACTTTTCTCAACTCTTTGTGTGAGGTCTGTGCCACTGAGCTCTGTGTTCCTTTAGCTTATTGGAGAGCTGGTATCTTGACAGTTACCTTAAATGTCTGGAGCCAAAAACAACCAAAAACTTTTTTTTTTTTTTTAAGGAAAGAAAAAATACTCTCTTACATCTTTGCAAAATGGAACCGTGTCAGAGCTAACTCCTTGAACACTTAGCACGGGCTGCTTAGAACTCTGCCTTAGCTTCACTTCCTTCTCACACAGAACGAAGGCCAGCAAGAGATGAAAGCTTAGAGTCTTCTCAGGCCTTTGCTAGCAGAGTTTGTATCACATTCTCTGTTTGCACATGGCTCTTCTCAAATCCCGGGCATACGTGGAAGCTTTGAAAAGCCGTATTCCCAAACATAGCTCTGTCCCAACCTCTTCTTTCCCAGGCTTCTTGTCTATTACTTGTCCCAAGTGTTGTCCCAGGCCACTGAAGCCAGTCTCTATGCCTTTAAATGCTTTCAGCAAAAGCCTTCGCCCCTGGGAGTGCCCTGAGGGAAGACACAGGAAGCCTTTTCAACTATCCTTGAGGGAGGCACCTGACAGGTGGACATCCACAGGCACATTCGTTGAAAGTTAAGTTCTATGTTGCTTCTTCCAGCACCAGTAACCAGCACCAGCTATCTGGGTGCCTACCCTCACGGCATTTAAAATGCCACAGCACTCTCTCCATAAGCTGCAGCTTCTCACTTCACCAAGTTTCCCCTGTTCTAAGGTTTCCACTAGATTCCAGAGTTCTTCAAAAGGTGTTCTGACAATTTTGTCTAGTTCATTAGTTGTACCAGGAGAGGGACAGAGCCCTGGATTTCTCTATTCTACCATTTTCAGTTGCCTAGCACTTTTTGAGCACTCTGTGTTTGGAGAAGATCCCTACACTGTGAGTCTAAAGATCCCCCAGGTGGAGGCCAGGCACTTGTTTTCCCCAGCCTCCCTCTAGCACTTAGATCCTATCAAGACTGGCCCTGCAACTCAGAATACATAAAAAAATAAATGTATGAAAGAACACAGGGTGCTCACTCAGGATCATATGCTCAGCACTGGCTCAGCATGATCTGTAATCCTAAACATCTCATTTCATAACTGACACTACTCAGGCCCCAAGGAATGTTCTCCTCTCCTCTTGCCCTGAAAATCTCTTAACAAAAGGCGATTGTACCTGAAGGTCACAAGGTTTGTGGGTTGCAGCCTCTGCCAATGTTTCCAGAGTATAAGAAAGAAGTGTTGAAAACACTTAAGAGAAGTGACAGATTAACGTAATTAACTATATCTCAAGTGGCATGCATGCAACAGATTCTAGCATAACAGCAATGCCAAGCAGCTTCTCCTCATGTTCTCAGCTTATTGTAGCTGAGGAACATTCTACAATCTAAACATTTAGACCATTGATTTGTATGGAGGAGACCCAGACACAAGATGTGTGAGGTGACAGCATTTCTTTACATTAGCAACTAGACTGACAATGAATACTAGCAATGCAAAAAGTTATGTAATATAAATATGAACATAAGATTATTAATAAAGTTTTCAAAATATTATACTTAAAATTTTCAGATCAGATTTAAACAATTTTGATCTAAAACTCTGATATCTATTATACTTTGTATCTTGCCCTATAATTTTAATATGTTTGAAAATTTTAGAAAACAACTTTGCTGAGTTTTCCAAACATTAAAACTTTCACATTAACATTCACTTACATTTTCTATAAAAATACATTCAAAATTTTTTATATTCCGAAACTATAAATTCTGAAAACCACATTTTCTTTTTTGTCCTTAGGTTTACTGCCAGTAGAACATAAATTACACCAAAACTTTTATGATAACAACATATTTAGCAATTTTATGAAAATGAAGGCAAGAGAAATAAAGTTTAAGGAATATATATATAATAGTTTATAACTCATGAATGTCTTTATTTCTCTTGAACTATTGCTGGCCCATTAACTTACTCAGATACATGCAACAATTAAATTGTTTTCTTTGATACTTGGCCAGCTTCATCACATAAAAAGATCTGTTTGGGGTTTTGTTGTTATGAAGCTGTCAAGGTAGGAGACTAGAACATATTTTACTAAATAGCTTATTTGCTTGAATTATAACTTTTAAATATATAGATATATGGCAGATAGGCTTATTTTTGAACTTGTACCCTGGCACTGCCTGCCTGCAGTTGGGGTGTGAACTTCTGATCCACACAGCGCTACTTCTCAACCTGGGGTGACTGTGTCTGGCAGGGGGATGTGACCACGCCCAGAGACATTTTTGGTTATCTCAAGTGCATCTCATATGGAGAGGCCACAAATGTTACCGAACATCCTACAATGCACAAGACGGGTACCCCTCCACTCCTACCCCAACAAAGAATTATCCAACCCAAAATGCCCACAGTGCCAAGATTATTCTCGTAAGGGTGACAGAGAAACCTCAGGCTTCTGGGAATGGCAGGGGCAAAGAACTCAAGAGAATGTGAGGGACATGGGATCACAGAGGGAGCAGTGGTGTCTAGACAAAGCTGCAGCAGTTCTCCAAACATTGGGCCAGAGGTGGGACAGAAATGCCATGCCTAACCACAAAGCCTCCAACCAGTTCTCTGGCCCTTCCAGAGATTACATCCTTCAATAAACTAAGCTGGAGAGGCTTCTGTTTTTTGCAACTGAAAACACTGACTGCTAAAGCAGGTAGGAACATTATCCCAGCCCCCATTTGAGATAAGACAAGATTGAGCCCCATAACATCCCAGAGCACAGTAGTAAAAGTGGAAACTACAGCTCTATTAGTTTACAAATCAATGCCTAAAATTTAGCTCAAACCAGTAACTTTTAGCTCAACCAAGTACTTCTTTTTAAGTAAAAATGTTATTTCTTGCTCACAAAATACAACATGGGAAGAGGTACAATAGCAACTCAGAAAGAGCCCAGACTCCCAACACGTTAAGACCTGATCTAGCTTATTTGTGCTGCTCTTGATAGTCCTCTTTGTTAGCACCCAAGAACTTTTTCCACATGGCAGAAATTATGACAACCAGAAGCACTCAATATTTTTATCTTATAATTTCTACCATCTAGAGAAAAAAAAAACTTCACATCTTCCAAGTTCAAAATGTCCTAAGTCACTTCACCCTGGTTTGAGGTAGGTGTCCCATTCAGGGGCTGAGTATCTGTCAAAGGGCTGGGGGTTGGGGGTATTTAAGACCCCTGTGGACTCTTGGAAAGTGGATAGAGGTGGTTAATGGGAATAAACTACATTCAGAACAAGTGCTACAGTCCCCTTATATCCAAAGAATCCTTTTGTTATTCTGTATCCCATCCTATTTTTTTTGTAATTCAGCAAACCCTTACTAAATCTCAGAGATTGCTTTATCAGCAGGTTAGTAACAAATCCAAGTCATCAGGTCATTTCATGCTCTTCCTATGCTCCCACTGCTGCACGCTTAGATCTCTGCATTGCCACTCTGAGGCCTGGAGTAATGGAGCAGCTACTCCTTGGTAATGAAACACCAGCACAGAAGTCTCCCACTAGCCACTAAAGGCTCCAGCTTGCAAGTAACAGACATCACTTCTGCTCACAGCAAATTCATTGGCCAGAATTGGTCACATGCAAACTGCACATGCCCAGCAGAGGGAGAACCTATGTATTTTACAAAGAGCTCCAATCAACCACTCCAGCACTTTACAAGCATTATATGTCACCTTCCCAACCATCACTGGAAGTATTACTACTATTCCCATATTAAAGATGTGGAAATGGGACACCCAGGGAAGGCCAGCATTTTATCTCCAATTCTCGTAAGCATAACATTTTTTTTTTTTTGGTACTGCCTCCCTTGGCTTCTCTTCTGTGTGGTCTTCAGCAATTTCATTGCTCATTAGACCACAAAAACATAAGAAGGGGGGACCTGGGTGCCACACCAATGACCTTGTTAAGTGCCACATCCCACTCTATTTCTGATTCTTAGGTCCAGGAATTCTGTAGACCCAACAGAACACAGGCGCCAGAAAGGATTCCACTTAAAAAAGCATGTGCTCAAAAAAGGAAAAAAAAAATGGGGGGCAGTCTCCAATGTCCATGAGGGTTAGAGATGACTTTAAAAACATGCCTACATCCCCACTGACAGGCTACATGCTGGTTATACAGAGACAGGCATGCACAGGTTCCCCCTGTGTAGAGCTCAGTCCATTCCAGGTTAACAAGCTGCAGGGAAGGCAGGGACTAGATGTCTGTACACCCTTGTAGCCCAAATGGCTACACATCATAAACATCTCATTAATACTCAAGTTAAAGACCAAAGGCATGACAGAACTTAAGGGCCAGGAAACAATCTGCACATTTAAATTCCGACTTTGCCACTTTGTAGCATCTTGAGCCAATGGCTTCACTCTTGTGCTTCACTTTTTTCACTTGAACAACTAACGCCAGTTAACAGCAGCCATGATGTAGAATCACAAAGATTAAATGAGATGGTATATGTAAAGTTTAGTTCCACACATGGCATAAACACTCATTAAGCACTCAAAACTATGAGTAAGGCATTCATATTTTTAGGAGAAAAGATTAACAGTACATGCTCTTGTGGAGGAAGATTTATGACAGAATTGACTTTTTAAGCTGGCTTTTAGGAACATCTCCAGGGAACAGGCACTGGTGGAGCAGCCTTAAGCAAAGGCTCAAGAGGTGGGGCAATAGGGGCTCAATTCTGAATCAGGATTGGTGGGTGTTGGAAGAATAGTGGATTAGACTGGAAAGCCAGTGAGAACCAGGCTGGGGATCTCCCAAAGCTTGCTTTCTTTGGGGTCAGGAATGGAAACCAGACTCCTTAGCCTTCAGCGATAAAGTCATCTCAGATGGTGATCAGACCACAAACCTCTCTGATGCACTCCATGCTCTTCTACCTAGCAACATTAGCAAAGTTAACATTGCCCAGAAGTTAAAGCCTTTAAGTGAAAACGGGATTTACTGACTATGGACACAGATGTCCTAAGTCTTTGGTGACAGTTCTTTTTTTTTTTCAGTTTCTGATCAAAGGTTCTATGCTCCATGGACTCTCTCTAGAAAAATGCATGGGTATCAATTTTACATGTTTTTTCAGAAAGTTCATATCTCTCAGATATGTCTGTAGATTTTAAGTTAAGAACCCAGGGTCTGGATAGGTGCTGAGGCCCCTTTTAACATTGCCTCAAAGTGCATCTGGTAGGCCCAGATGATTAAGATGCTGTCATTCTTCATCACCTTAACCCCCTAATCTCTGCCTGCCTGTGGCAGTGGCAAACTGGGAGGGAAATGTTGGGTTCATACCACATCCAAGGCAAGTCTTCCTGCCAGGAGAAACCTAAACTGTCTCCAGACCCTCAAACCTTGGAGTCTAGCCTGGGCCAACCAGCCCACAGGTCCTGTTTACTGCATCTATTTACTGGGTCTCAGAAATATGGGCTAAAACCATCTGCTTCCCCAGAAACATAAGGGACCTGTGCTGTGAAATCCAGTAACTGGCCACCCAATTTTACCTCCTTCAGCACTTTTTCTAACCCTGACCACTTCAAAGGATACTGGATTCCCACTAAATGGTGGGGGCAATCGGAGCCCTTTTTTATCCTATTTTAGTACCTGATTATCAGTGCCCAGGAAGATGAGGGTTCAATCAAAATGTACTTACTGAAGCATCCACTGTGCCAAGGCAGTTATGGGTGAGATACAACAGTAAACAAAACTGACCTATCTTCCAGGAGCTTACAATCTTGACATTAAGAGAAACCATCAACAATCGGCTCTGAAAATTCTTCTGTATTCACCTCACCTGTGTCTGACAAATTCAACTGTACATAGGACTGTCAAATGCTAATTAACTGTACTCTACATAACCTCATCTTTCCCCTAAAAACTATGAAGTAGGTTTTCTATTATTCCCATTATGCAGATGAGGAAATCAAGGCTACTTAGCAGAAAAGCAAATTTAATTTCTTCTGTTAAACCCCTGCCATGTTAATTATGCATGGTCATCCAAACGTTAGAAGCCCCAAACCCAGACACACTTGTCAACCAGTTTTCTTCTAACATCTTACCGAGTGAGGTCTACTAATCGGTGCCATTAGAGATGGCCATTACCATCTCTAGGACCAGTCTTGGCATTGCTAGCTAGTTCCCGCATCTTACAGTAACCCCTTTCAGAAAGTTACATTACTGAATGCTGGCCATGCCCCAGCCCTGGGCTGTTTCAACTATGCTCTTACTGAGCATTACCATGGAGTTATTTTTTCACCTAACACAGGGAGACCCACAGAAGTTGTCACTTGCCAGAGATGACCTTACAACCAGGTTAGTGGTAATTCAACATCCCTACCCGGACTGAGATACCAGAGTGTTAAAAACTGCCTGACCTACCAAAAGTCAGAAATTGTCTTCTAAATGAATTATCAAAACAAAAGTGTAAAGTATCCTTTTCTGAAAAGGAAGAAGAAAAAAACAAAATCAAACCAACAGCTTTTAGTACCTCACATCCTAGTCTATGTTAGACTTCTTGGAATCAGGGCTGCAATCCAGCAGTCTTTTTACTTTGACTCATATGACTAAAAGACAGTAAGAGGAGTTGCTGTCCTTTTCGTAAGGCTGTGAGCTGCCCCATTCATCCCACTCCCCTGCCTGGTAAATATGGCTGACCAGGTACCCAATGTTGTATCTAGGCTCTCAGCCAAGCTTCCTTTCTCCTTGGCCAGACTCAGACCTTTCAAGACTCAAATCAAGCCTGTGCTGTCCAACATGAACACCAGCCACGTGCAGCTATGGAAGTGGCTAGTCCCAATTAAAATGTGCTTTAAGTATAAATATATTACAGTATAGAGAATTCCAGAGACTTATTACAACTACATGTTCAAAGTGTATCATTTTTAACACAAGTGCTATTAAAATAAAGCCCCAACTGTTTAATAGTTTTATATAGCCACTAGGAAGTTAGGGCACACATGTGGCTCTTGTTCCACTACTCGAGGCTTACCAACAGGCAGCAGAGCCCTGCTGTACGTTACAGAAGTCACCCTACCCTCCTCTACAGTGGTTGAGTTCTTTACAAGCATTTCCCAGGTGAAGTGGCCCAGCAAACTAATTCTTCTCAATTCCAGGAATACATCTGTGACAGGTTTACAGTAAAACTAGTTTTTAAAAGAGGCTTCATTTTTCTAAATGACATCTTACAAACACATATTGCTAAAATGTTACTAACATGCCATCCAAATTTACTGAGATGCATCTTAGTGATCTGTGGGTTCTAGCTGCCTTGCTTCCTGCCTGCTTCCTTATGATCACTTACACAGTTAACTGTAGCCAGGTCCTATTTTTAGGGCAGTTAACAACAGTGCATGAAAAGCGTACTGTCAAGCCAAAAACAGGAAAAGCACCACCACTCCTTCCAGGGTTAATGTAAGACTCCAGAAGGGAAAGCATTACCACCTGGACCCCAACCCAGACTCAGCCATCCAGGGCTAGACACAACCTCCTTTGGTGAGCCGTGAGCATGATGGTGTGAGTTAGCCCAAGTCAAGACTTCCTCGTTCACTTCAGGGAAACAGCATTCCCCAACTATACAAAGGCTGTATATACTGCTGCAGACGCTCTTGCTAACTCTGCTGTAAAGTTCAAAATGACCAAGTGAAGCACCAGAGTCCATTGAGGCATTTTATTTGCACGTATGTATTACATCCCTAGAAAAAGAATCCCAGGATTTTCCCTCCTGTGTGTTTTCGTCTTGCTTCTTCATGGTCCATGATGCCAGCTGAGGTTGTCAGTACAATGAAACTATGGAGAGTTAAAAAAGAAAATGCTGGTGAGTTTTTCCTAAAAATAGTTCAACACAGAGTGGCTTTCTGGTACAGAAAAAGACCAACATTCCTAAGTGCTTAAGACGCTTTCCCATAATAGGATGCAGAAGCTAGTGTTGCCTTATCAGGCTGGTAGTGTAGGCAAAGCTTCTGGAACCCAAGACCCAAATCCAAAGACCTCAGCTACACAACACACTCACAGCCCTGCTCTCAGCTAACACTGAGAAGCAACGCTGTTAAGATTAACTGAAAACAAAGACTGAACTCCTTTAACTTCAAAATGTCATTTTCTATTATCAAGTAAGGAGACGGACTTTGAAGCAATAAAAAGTGTTCATACAGACTTGACTTAACTGTTCTGCCACTTACATGATCACAGGCCAACCTACTGTAAAGAGATAGTCAGTGGACAATGGAAATGCCATTTGGCCTGGCTACCTCGTGGGTTACTATAGGGATCAATGTAAAACACATAAGATGGCATGCCAACTGAGGCATTAAAATTAGTACCATAATTACAATCAGAAATGACTCACTCATAACACTATACCTGTAACAACATAACCATGAAGTGGGAGTAAATTCAACCACATCACCAACCATACAACTGGGGTAGGGTGATGCTTAACTTCTTACCCACAAAGAGAAAAGCACTTACTGTGTTGTGTCAGATACTAAAGTTCTTTCCCAGAATTAAACCAGCTGGTAATATGAGAATAATTACCATTTTTACAGATGAAGAAATCAAGGCCATGAGCTACCCAAGGCCTCACAGCTTAACAGTAGAAAAGCAAGGATGTGAACTCCATCTCTTAACAAGAATGAAGAAATTGAGTTTCTCCAGAGGCCCAGGGTTCAGAAGTGATTCCAGCCATACAACGGGATCACAATGAACATATAATATCAACTCTATGCATTGAGCCTAAAGAACAGACATTAAAGGGGACACAAATCTGCTGTCTCTCAGTTGGCCTGGATTCTCACAGGTCTCAGAATCTGAAGCCTAGCACATAAACACCTAAGAACTAATCCTTGAGTCAAGATGGTTGGGGATGAAGACAATTACTACTATCACAACAATAAAAACCAACCAAACAAAAACTCAGCTCAAGTCAAACTACACAACAACAATCTTTAGCATTAATTTCTTTTAAATGAGGAAAACTGACTCACCCAAACTGACGGGACGGGAGCAGGTTATTCTGCCATTTTTCTAGATCTTTCAGTTGTACATCAAATCTGGGGCTGATCACTCCACACTGTAGAAGGATAACCGAAAACACTGTTCACATCTTACCATTAATAGAAAAACTTAGTACACAAACAGCATTTACACCTGAATAGTCATACAAACCAGCCAAATCAACACTTCATGGGTAACTCTTCTGAATCACCTTGACAGAAATGTCATTTGAAAAATATACTGAATTAGGATTATGCCTGCCTAGGGAGAGAAAAAGTATTTTAGAAGTCACCACATGATGTGATAAGCACTGCGGTGTTATACTGAACTGATGAATCACAGAACATTGTATCAAAAACCAATGATGTATTAGTATACCTTGGCTAGGTAAATTTAAATAGTTTCTGTAAATGAAAAAAAGAAAACAGGGCACCCTGGGTGGCTCAGTCTGCCTTGCCTCAGGTTCTGGGATCAGGAGTCTGCTGCTCCCTCTCTGCCTGCTGCTTGTACTCTCTGTCAAATAAAATCTTTAAATTTAAAAATATATATAAATAAAAAGTCAACAGAAGAGGGAGAACAATACATGGGAAGGTCAGGTTCACAGTGTCTATCTCTACGGGCTAGGTAGCTGTCCCAGGACAAATGGCCAGGCTTTGAAGAGGTAAGAGACCAAGCCTTTGACAAAACTGAAGTCAAACTTTTTTTACATAGTGAGGCTGAAATGAATGTGAAGGGTCTCAAATCCTTCACCTATAAACTAAAAATGCAAAGTATTCAAAGCATTACAATTATTAAAAACAAATTCTACAGACATTAAACTAAAATCTAAGAACTGGCTGGTATTCTTCATCAGCAAACTACCAAGATACATTTACAATCCCAGGCAAAATTTTCCAAACTAATCTGGCAGAATGGGTGGAAGGCAGAAAAAGCAGATTCTTACAGTTATCCCACCTATTTGCTATCGGGCCAAAGCAACAACTGTCTTCCAATGTGAGAACTCCCCAAAAGCTAAGTATTCAACTCTAATCATTCAATTATATGAAAATCCTAAAACACACTAAATGTCCAAACATCTGCCAACACTCACTTCAAAGTCTCTAATTCAACTGGATTTACAAAGTAAAAGCTGAGGGAATCAAGACTCCTTCATTAGAGATAAACATGACCCTGATCCCCGCTCACATCCCTACTGTACAAATCACTAATACACTTAAAAGTATCATTGCAGAAAGGTTCCTGCTATTTATACACCAGAAACTGATCATGTGAGAACACTCAGGATTAGTACCATTAAAGTGTAAACTCCAGAGAAGTAAGACAGCAGGTAGACACTTGTGTGCCACATTCATACAAGTTCCAAAATGCCTAACAGGAAACTAAAGGAGACTGATGTTAAAACTTACTCAAATCCTTAAAAGTTATACTTCCCCAAGCAGATCCGAACCCAAAGCAAATGAAAATGCCCCAAACCCCCTAAGTCAGGAGGCCCACTCAGGTTCTCCTTTTCATAACATGACCTTAACAGCTATGGTACACTTAATTGCCAAGGGCAATCCCACAATACAGATGTAGGAATAGGGAAATACAGTCCTTTCTCCCAGTAAGCTATATGGTAGACTTTCTAGAGCCTCCACTCCACCATATACCTGGGCTTTTACTTATTCCAGCAAAATCCCTCACTCAGCTAATAGAATTAAACCTCTCCCAAACCAGAATTCTTATCTAATTTCTAACACTACCTTACTTCTCAGCACCATCAAATTTCCACAGTATGGAGAATATCCATCTCTTGCATGAAGGTAACTGAGGAAACAGTGTCCTACAAAGGAGGAAATCTCAACTTTAGAGAAACTGAAAACTGAAGTTTGTTTTGCTCAACCAAAGTTAAATAGAGAGGGGCACCTAGGTTGGTAGGTTAAGCATCTGCCTTGACTCAGGTCACCTGAGACTACTCAGCAGGGAGCCTGGCTTCTCCCTCCGCCCTCTGCCCCTACCCATCGCATTCTTTCTCTCTCCTCTCAAATAAATAAAATCTGAAAGAAAAAAGTGAGACAGCTAAAGAGAAGGATCTAGATTTTAACTACCTCTTAGAATTTTTCAGATTACTCTACCACAGAACAAGGATGCCCATAAATGAGTTCCACTTAGGAAATACTCTGCTCAAACTTATTTCTCATGTTTATTCATTCTCAAGTTTTATGTATAGCGAATTTTCAAGAAATCGGTACACAGCACTTAATCCAACGTAAGAGATTTTCGTTGTTTTTTTTTTTTTTTTTTTTAAAACATCAAGCCTATCTTCTGCAGGACAGATTTAAGATGTTCTATAAACTATGTACTGGAACCAGCTCCTACACTGGTTACCAAATAGTTGGGAGACCTTGAGCTTAACTCCTATCTCAGCATCCCAATTCCTAAAATTAGGAAAAAACACATCCTTTTCTACTTCAAGAACAAACTGTGAGAGTCAGAGTGAGAAACAGTAGTGATTCCAAATTCTGACGTTGGAGTCTAACGGCTAACGACTAGAACAAAACAGTCTCATAATTAACTTGAGAACTCTTCTAATCCCTCAGAAAAACTTCACACCCAGTAGTTTTCATCTAATATCAGGCATCTATCCACACATGAGCAAAGTTCACTATACAGGGAAACAACTTTGTAAACAAACTGGTGGACCAGGGAGTAACCTTAATCAATCTGGCCCCTGCCACTAACCACGACTCATTTCTGGGCCTCTTTTCCCCCACCTGTGTTGAACCACACGATGTCAGTCAGGCTCCCCGTAAATCTGAAAGCTAGAAACCTGAACACAAAAAGGAGGGTAGCAACTGAAGGACCCTAACTTTTTACAGACACCTATCCCCAAAATACATGCAGTAAGTTAAGCCATAAAGTCGACAGGTCAAACAGATCCACTAGGTTATGCTGACAAGGCAAACCGAAAGAGTACAAAACTCAGACAGCTATACAGCCCTTAACAGCAAAAATCTAAGTATTAGTATTGTTAGAGAACCACAGTAAGCTCAAAGAACAAAACATAATCACTGAGAGGAGGAACACAGTTACTTAGAACTAGGATTAAAGGCCCCCTTGGACAGCGCCAAGTTCAAGCCCGTGGGTGTGCAGCAGACCATCCAATATTCAAACACCAGTACCATCAGGAAATCCATTCACCCCACCCTCCAGCAACTCCCCTCAGATAGCCCATACTCCACAAACATTAGGTCAACTAACAATTCTAAAGCAAACACAACCCTGGGGAACAAATCAATCAAAATGTGATATAAAAATTAATGATTTTAACCAACTCCCTTTTTTTTTTACCTAGAGCAGACATATCACTATTTGGTTTACACGGAAAATCACATGTTTAACACCACGTATAATAATTCTTAAGAATCTTCTATGTGGAAAATAAACAATCCTTACCTTGTTCAACCTGCCTGTGAGGTTCACAACAATTTTCCCCGCTCTGTGATCATCAATGATTTCAAATTCGCCAATGTAACCTACAAAACATAACTGGCTGTATTAAAAGGCAGATATGAATTTCAGAGACCTAAATATTTATGCTCTAGTATTCCCACTTTGCCTACTATATGCTTTCACATCATCTCAGTAACTGTTTCTCTAATCAGTTTAGGCAAAGACAGTTGCTCCAAATCAAAATTTTTATAGCCTAGTATCTTAAACTTAGGGGCCAACACCCCCAAACAACCCACTCTGCAATTCCAGCAGGGGCATTACTTTGTGCCCAAGACATACAGCAATTCTCCTTTCCATCCCAAAGCCCTCACGAGAGCTCAGGACATGTTCAGTGGAATGCTGTAGCTGCACTATTATACAAAAAAAAAAAACCAGGTTAGCTCCCCAAAGTACTAGCAGAGCAACAGTCACAAACTTCCTCCTCCTTCCAACAGTCCTAACTTCCTCTGTGCTTCCTGAATAGTTTCTGTCTGTCCAAGGGATCCCACCTACAGCCCAACTCAACTGCCTCAGCTCCCCAGGATGGCTGCCACCTTGCTCCCCCATCTTCCTAGTCCTCTCCTGCATGCCTCATTTCTACAAAACTGATTCCTTTAATATTCTCACATGAACACGTAAGACAAAGCAACACACTTACCATGCTTCATCATCACAGTGAGAAACCGGACGATGACTTTGGAGCACGGCCTAATAAGAACCTGGCGTTTGCCTCTCTTTTCAGCATTGTTAATGCTCTTGAGAGCATCTGCCAGGACATTCATGCGCACCATTATGGCTATTTAGGGAAGAAAAAAAGAGAGGTTTTACCCCCATTCTCAATCTCAAAGGGCACCCGGATCATTCCAGTACGAACAACCTCTTTTTCTTTCTGTCTCTACCATTAAGCTTTCTTAACTCTAAGCAGGTAGGTCCCCCAGTGCAATGTCAGCTACCAAAGTAAAATACCAGGCACAGACTGTCAGTCGGTTATTCAGAATGGAGGCCTGAAAAATCACCGGGCATATTTTCCAAACTTTTCAAATCCGGCAGCACCTGTGCTATTGTTCCTTGCATTAACCAAACCAATGTCAGCCTTGTTAACATCCAAAGGATACCACTTTCGCTAACACTCATAACTAATAAAACGTCCGTTCTTGCACCAGTGACAATTGTGTCCCGACACCAACAGTACAGTGGCAAGTAGGAACTTTTTACGTGCACCAGACTTGACTCTACCCTAATAGGCACCAAGTACAAGACACTCTAGCAACGCTGGGAAAGCTAAGGATGGAAACCAAAGCGCGCTTCAAGCTCCAATTCTAAGGGTCCAACCTGCTTCCTTAAGCCCAAGAAAGTATCAAGGGAAACCACACGACCCAGGTTAGTGCCCAGCAAAGTGCCATCGCAAACAGAATGAAGTCTTCTCTGCTGAGTGGCCTCAGCCTCCTAAGCTCACAGCCCGGCGGCAGTAACAGAAAGCTGCACAGCCCACTCCACGTCGGCTACCATCCCCGATGCTTCCCATCGCCCCGAGTCAAAGCGCTGCCTCAACCACTGAGGCGAGTTTCTGGAGCCTCCAACCAAGCTGAGGCTACCGTCTCTCCGAACGGTCGACAGCTCTGGTTCCCGCCAGTGCTGCGGCCTGCACTTCGCAGGCCGGCCTCCCCAAAGTGCAGAGCGTGGGGCGGACGGGTATGACTCTCCCCTACGCCTGCCCAAGCCCTCGCAAGGGCAACATCCTCGGCCCAATAGGGCCTTGCCATCATCAAAGATCGCCGAAGTCGAAGCTCAGACTGCAGGATGGCCCGGATAGCCAACGGATGATGCAGAGTCGCTCAGAGAGAGACACTCACCGGCAAAGAAAGATGGCGGAAAGAGAACGGGAGGAGCGAGTGCAGGGAGTTATGGGAAGCGAGTGGCCTATCGCGAGACTCTCAACGGAGGGCCAGGAAAAATATAGTGCCTCGTGAACGTAGGCGGATGAAGGGGCGGAGCCTCTTAAGGGGTGAGACGTAGAGAGTCGATAGAATCGACCGTTTCGGGGGAAAGCATAGGAAAAGCGAGGTAACTTCCTTTTGGCACTTAATCTGTAAAAGTGCAACTGAAAAGGGCCTAGGTATTTGCTAATCTCTGTTGTAATAAGAGTTCACCATTTAGAATAAATTTTTATTGAAAGACCTCTCCTCCCTTCCATGGCCTTGACATCAGTAACGCCATTTTATGCCCGAGAGACCCCCCCCCCTTCAAGGCCATCAGCAAGGCAGCCACAGCTGCAGGGCCGATAAGATGAACAGGATGTTCTTGTAGGACAGCCTGGGCAGGGCCCCAAGACAAACAGGACGTGGGCGGTGAACTCCCCCACTCGGCAC